>SJOL01006946.1:514440-572783 GCA_004794785.1 Opisthorchis felineus | reverse complement strand
AAAAAAACACCGTACTGTAGCCTCATACACATGCTCTTTGAGATTCAGGGATTTACCGCTTTGACGCCATAGGTGTCTCAAATTAGCAAACGCCACCCGAGCCATGCAGATTCGTGCATTGACCTCATATGTTACACTACAATCAGAAATAATACAACTTTCAGGTAAAACGCTCCATAACTTCAAGTGCCTCTCCCTGGATTGTAAGTGGCGTTTTCAGTGACTGCGTGTCCAGGAGCATGACCTTACACTTTGTGGGTGCAAAGTGCATACCAAAGGACGGGCTAACTTTGGTCAGTTCATCCAAAAATACCTGCGCCTCTTCGAAGACGAAGACGATGTCTGCATATTCCAGATCGACAAGGTTTTCGACAGAGGCTGGTTTCGATGTTATATTCAAGTTCATTGGGTTTTCCAGAGGTTGTTTTGTGGGATTCCAGCTGAACTGCTGTTTAAAATGTCCAACCCATCGGCCAAGACGAACTGAAAATTAATTACCCTCTCATCTTTTTCACAAATTGTTTCGCTGACATCCGTCCTGTTTTAGCCAGTTGATCAAATCAGCTGGATTAGAGGGCGCAGCTGTTGCCTGCACCGGAAGTCTTCTTCATCTCCTGGACCTTCACCGTCTATGATCCTTCTCTGTTGATGATGATTCCTCAGATCCCGCACAATGGCATCATCGGGGGAATGGTAATCTTTAGTTGAACCTCTCCATCGGTAACTGAAAGCCACATCACCCAACTAGGTCCATGACTGGCTTGAGTTTAGTGACCTCCAAGTTACTCGGTGTGAACGTCTGCGCACTGGTCAGGAACAGACGATGTTCGGTACACAACTGAAGAAATTGCTCCGCATTATCCGTACAGTGCGTATCGACTCCAAAGAAAACACCGTTTATCCAAATGGGTTGTAAATTGCCTCAACAGATAACTCCTATGGTGATAGCATTGGCGAAAATGGACGACTTCGATCACTAACCAGACGCCAGCTGACATTAACCCTTTTCTGAACACCACAAGAGGACTGTTCCAGCACCGTCGCTTGTAATACTTTCACTACATAGGTAATTGTTCCAAGTACCTTTTTCGGCCCATCAGCAGGTTAGAGTTGCCATGATCTTCCGGCGTATCTGAGTGACGTGCCACAACTACTGGATCTGAGGTGCATTTTGTGCCTCACTTGGATTCAGCAGCGTGGCACAATAATGAATCGGAAACGGGATTGGATATCCGGTCAGCAACTTTAGATGCAAGGATCTAGACATCCAAACGATCCAATGAAATCAGCGTGGTTACCCGAATAACTCATTTCGTGCACTCCTGTCCGCCGCAAAACGTGTAAAACGGGCAAATATAGGCAAAAAAAATACAGCTGCAGTGACTAACTGTCAAATAACATGAGCCAGCTTTGTAAACCAACTGACGTCTTCATCTGCTTAACTGTGATATACCCCAGCTACTCTCACACTTGGCACTGAATAGTATGACTTTTAACGTGAAGAAATTACCACCATCCTTACTAGTTTAGATGAGAACATCACCCCTGGCCTTCTTGAGTTACCTCCGTATACTCAAGATTCTGGAGCTAGCTTTCGCTAAGCAACCGCCAAAATTCATGCAGCGGTCAGTGAATCAGGGTTGACTCCAAAGACCGCACGGTGAAATTGGCAAACATTGTGTAACGACTTCCTAGATTACAACCCTCATCATAAAATGGCGCGGACTACGACGATCTTGCCCGCCTACCCTAGGAGCTTCGCATGCTGGCTTCAGTCCTTATAAATCCACTTATTAGCTCATAACATTTCCACTTTCGTTACTGTCTGCCGTCTCACTTGCGGAGAACGTATACAAACCATTACAGGCTATGTGAATTGATGCGTGCAGCTATTCGCAACGTTCCGGAATGATATCCTCGATGTATCTCTCGGGAGATGTTTTCTTCAGCATAATATGATAACCGAGCTCGAAAGATTCTAGCCTGCGTATATCCTAGTATCTGGTCTGAATAAATAGTTGTTTGATAGATCAGGATTTTGACCATCAGAACAATCCCAGTCCTACGCCTTAGTACATTCTTTGGTTACAGCAAGTTCATCTTGACATTGTCGGTGTAGATGCCTGTCAGTTGAGGACGTGGCTTCGATTAGACGTGAAAAATGTTGATTTCCAATCCTTTTGCGTGGTTGGAATCCAAAGGTAAAGACCTCTCCACTGGTCACCAAACGTGGGCTGCTGCACTATTGGACATCAATGCAACTTGTTGGTCTTCTCGCAGGAGTGCAGCAAAGTAAAGGAAGTATTACTAGTCCAATTTAGCCAAATTGGCAATATCTCTGCCCTCACACTTCCCCGGGACCGTATGACTGTTATGCACTGATGAGGACAGCATACCCAGGCGGTTTGGTCTCAGCAATTACACCTCACTTTTGGTTTCATTTTTTTCATGTGATCGATACTTGCAATAAAAACCCCTCCACTTTTTCAGCTGTTCGGCCCTAACTGAGCTACATGGGATGACAAGTGGGGGATCCTCTATCGAAGTACTAAGTGGAACCGTAAGTGTTCGATATTTAGGATTATTTTGTGAATTTCCTGTACTTTATTCCCGTTTGTTACGGTTGGAGTAGGAGAGTCAAATTTGGTCTTCTCCGCTTTACATTGATCCCATAATAACTTTTTGGGCTTAGTACTGGTGCAACGCAAAGTGTTAATATTTATTTTCATGTTTGTCTTCAAGTGACCAATCAGCTTAGGAAACCGCTATCAGGACGAATCTCGGATAGTACACGAGTTCGTAAACGAAGCTGACCAAATACAGCAGACCTGGCATGTTGGAACTCCGTTGATTGGATATCTGGATCGTGTGATAGCACCACTTAGCCTTCGTCGGCTTGAGGAGCCACCAATAGACTCACTTGAAGGTTACTATCGATGCGTTTATGGGTGTCGCAAGAAAAGACCGACAGTTGTCCTAGCCGTAGCTGGAACTCAACAAATCTTGTGCGCTAGTGTAGATTATTTGACTGAACCCCCCAATGCAGTATGATGTCATCAGCCCGGTCGCCTTACTTGCTACATACAGCAGGGCAAGTAAAGGAAAACAGGTCATCTTATTCCTCCTTCAAATAATTTTTCTCCCCTTCCCCTCATCCTATGACTAACACTCTCCTTGTCAGCACGTTTGTAAGGACTGAAAGCCCCTTTTGTCTTGCGTCGGTCTCGGCCGCAAACACAGTTGTTGATAGTGTATTGGAAATACGATTGTAACTGTAGCGAAACTCCGTCACGAAGATACTGGACTTTACCGCGGGTGATGGTTTGTCTATCTCTATGACCCACTGAGACATACTGAGGAGTGTACGTGAGACAGTCACAGAGCCTCTCATACCAGGTTGGTCAATGGGTAGGGGTCTGACTAACCCAGTCTCGTTGTCCACCAGGGGTCGGAATATGTGTAGCAACCTGCTCCTTAGAAATGTAAACTGCTCTGACGGCCAACCACCGCTTTCTCGCGGTTAGGCTTTTGAGCCAAAGGCTTTCGTCCCCCTATCTAGTTGTGCACGCCCTGGCGGCATCCCAGCCCACGTCCATCCATTAATCGCACGCTTACACAAAGTGTCATGTCACATTGGTTGTCGCGTGGTACCATCCGATGCATACAGCAGGGGGGAGTAAGCGAAAACAAGTGATCGCTTAGGACTGAAATCGAGACGCACGGATGACGGCGAGCGCCCGACACAGTTACATAATCATCTTTAGCTGTAAAAGCCGCATACTTGCCGCACAGCGCTTATGGCTGCCACAGTTTGTCCACCGATGATTTGAGGAGGTTGGATAGAGAGGTACGCACGGGAGGCTGTAGGTGATATTATTGGTGCCTAAATGTGAGTGAGCCCCCACAGATAGACCAAATCACCATTAGCTTTAGGTGGCATGCGTCAATTGCTTACTGTCGGTCGTTCTTAAGCACCTCTGTGGATTCGGGTCACGCACTTCTTCCTTGCTGGTTCTGGTTCGCAAGGTGCTTACCTCGCCTGGCCATTGAGATGCTATAGGACCCTGATGTGAAACAAGTGTACCGTAACCACCTACTGAAGTTTCTTTCGGACACCACGTCTTCTGATGTCGACTCATACCGGAAGGTACTAAGGTACTCTAAGGTAATGGGCACCCAACTTGGTAATGGCGCAATTGACTACATCCAAGCACTGGATCTTGAGAAACACTCTAAAACTCCTCGAATCTCGGACATGTATTCCTCCTGGTCTGTAGTACAGTACCACTCCAACTTCCAGAATTCATATGGAAAAAGCATCTGCATGGATCGAGAAGCTTGATGGATCCAGGGGGCTGAGAAGATGGAGGAGGCAAGAAGCTCTGGGAATTTGCGTAAACTGTTCCAGCTGATACGTACAACAATTCCAAAGAGGCTTCCGGTGAGTTAACCAATAACTGATAAGAACGGCTCGGCTATCTGAGTCGTTGGGCTAATCACTTAGCAACAATCTAGTTTGCCACTTGCAGTTGCTTAGACGGATTGTCGATCCGCAATGCATCCCAGGACAGTGCGCTCGGCTTTGGAAATAAACGAATGGCGTTTGTCCCTCAGGCGTCACCGAGCTCCTAGTCGTGATGAACTCCAACCTGTTCTGTTCAAAGATGGAACTGAAATCCTCGGTCGGTGCTTATCCATCTTATTTGTCTCTATCTGGGCAAAAGAGACCGCTCCAACCAAGTGGGATGAGTCGGTAGTTGCGCCCATTTTCAAAAGAGTGTTGGAAATGTGTGTGACAATCACAGAGGAATTAGCTTGACCCTCGTTGTAACTCGACTCTTTGCATCGCTTATTTTGCACCGTCCTATGAGTATGTGAAGAGGTGACACGAGAACAGCAAGCAGGGTTCCAGTCGAGAAGAGGCTGTGTTCATCACGTCTTCACACTCCGTCAACGGCATGCGTATGGGCGTCCTATAGTTTTGGCGTTCCTTGACTTCAGCCATGCAAAGGAAAACAGGTGCACTCCAGCTCGGAAGGCGGAAGCATCCACGGTACCCAACATCACTCATTTTCTCACAGATTATCTTTTCCCATCTCTAACTTTTCACCAATCCCAATCAGAAACGGAGAACAATGCGTTCTCGATAGATGGGAACTCGGCGTGATAACACTTGACTGAGTCACTTTAGCTTCTACTGTTAGTAAAACTCCTCTCGCGAGACACCTAGTGCTTCGCCAAACTTCCGTCTTCAGTCACTTCATTGATCTCAGCCAGTTCCAGCTATAGTCCCAAGTCGTCTGAAGATGTTTCAGATACTCCATCCTCAGCGGCTAAGTCTTTCGATCATATAACAACGCAACCCATGCTGTAGTCTAACACACGTACCCTTTGAGACCCAATGGAATGCCAATTTTATGCAACAGGTGTAACCAATGTGCAACCACAATTTTGGCCTTTGATATTGGTGCGTTGACTTCATCTATCACATTGGTGTTAGAGCAAATGCAACTTCACGTGGAGTGTGCTACTCTCTTTGAATACTTCGGAGCTTTTCGTAGACCGCACGTCTTGTGACGTTTGCAGGTGCGCAGCAGATGTCGAGAGAGTATGGATGACACTGATCAGTCTTCCTAGTAGCACCTGCCCTTCTTCCTCCTCAAAAGGTCGACTGGGTCTACACTCGTAGATAGCTGGACACAAGGGTTTCAGGGTCAGACTTATTAACCCATTGATGACGGAACTAAACAAAAGTGAGAGTTGACACCCTCGGAGTCTTTTAGAGAGCTCTGCACAAGTCTATGAATACAATGAGCTTAGCATTCTTCACGAACTTCGACCGGAATCGTGTTTGCAGTCCCTGGATCGTGTCCACATGCTCTCGTAAGACGACTAAGCGATGGTAGTAGCGTCGTTACAGTGAGAATCCTCTGTGATCACTACATCCACTACAATCACTTTTTTTAAGATGAACACTATCATCGACTGGCCCCCATCTGGATTGGAGATGGCTTCTCTCTTTCAGTACAGGCTAATGTGCTTAACAGGCATCGAATGAGGATTTCGCCCTTTTTAAGGAGGGAAGATGCAAGCAGTCGGTGGTGCTTAACAGAGGAACTTCGCAAGTTCATTTCGGAAGCCTTTGTAGGTCCCAAGTTCATCATCCGGGGCTCCACCATGGATTCATGTTGTATTGTCGACGCTTTCACAAGAGCTGTCATTTTCTGCGTCATACGAGCCTCGGTTGCGGCTATGACTGCATCAGTTTTGTGACACGACACCCGTGGATGTATCGGTTGTTCCTGTTACCTCACCAGCTGTCCAGCCAACTGCATGAAACTGCCGAGTGTTCCTCAAGCCGACCAAGGCTGTGTTACTATGCACGCTCCGGAAACTTACGCCGCTGCTCATCCGAGTTTCAAAAGGACACAATGGACCTGTCACAACTAGTTGACCTCTTTTTGGACTATTGTGAGTGTGACGCAATGTGGGGTCTCAATGCAGACACTGATGGCGTCGACTATCAGGTTCTAGTTCTTCAAAAACCGTAAGGGTACCGAACGACCTTTGAGTGACTTTTTCAGAATCATCATTCTGTTCGGTGGCAGGATCCGGTACTTTTAAGGAGTCAACTTTGGGTGTTGCTGTGGTATGAACAGACCTCATTGACTAACGTTCCGTCCGACTTGCATCAGGAAAACGCATCTGATGCGAATGTATCCCAACATTCGCCACTTCGGATCAAGAATAAGCTTAGGTGACCTGTGGGTTGATATGTTGCTTGAAATTTCTCTGCCTGCCTCTGAAACCTCGGGAGTCGAAATGCTCCCAGGACGTTCCCTCACAGACACTGAGTATGCAGACGATATTGCTCTCCTTGGTTCAAATCCTTCCCAAATGCAAACGATTTTAAATAGCCTAAATAACTCTGCGGCATGGTTTGGCTTACGCTTCACACCTGCAAAGTGTAAAGTGCTGCTACAAGACTGGGTGGGATCAAACCCACCCTTCATGCTTTCAGGCGAACCAATCGACGTTGTAGATAAATTTGTTTGCCTGGGCAACTGTATAAGTTCCGGTGGACTAGCTGGAGATGAGATTATTTCTCGAATCGGAAAGGCCAGGGCAGCTTTTGCCGCCTCCGACACCTATGGCACCGGCGTGACGCCGGTTCATGATTCATTTCCCCTAGTTGGTTCTAGAAACGACTTCTTAGGTCGAGGACTCACGCGCCTCATAGGATTTTTCTCCCTACTAAATAGGTTATCCATGGTTCATAGATGACCGAGTGCTTGAAACATTATGGTACCCTATGCTGAGTAGGTGCAACTTCATTACGTCACTGGTGGGCTGTCCGTAGCCAAACAGTACATTGTTCTGTTATCCAACCTAAGGTCTCTCTGGAGATTTGTAACGTGCGTCCTGCTGGTGATTCCCAAGAATGTTAAGATGGCTTCTCTACTTTTCAGCTTCAACTTTTTTTCACTTCCAGGATGAGATTCTGAAGACCATTTTCAACTTATCTTCAACATTAGTGGCACCCGGTGTGTAGTGAGTGGCGCACTACCTCTATAGTATGGTATAGTATAGCATAGTATGTATGGTGGGCGTAGTGTAGCACGATAAAACGTTATGTTGTGTTGCACAGTATAATGCAGCGTAGCATAGTATGTACTAGTATAGTGCAGCACAGTATAGCGTGAACCGTAATGTAATATCCTATGCTTTGGCACTATGTTTTGTCGTATCCTATAGAATAGCGTGCCGTGAGGCCGTACTTATTAAACTATGACAGAATATGGTCCGATATAATATGGCACAGTCTAACTTGATCAAGTTCTACCTGAAAAATTCACACAATCCACCATAATACAGTACCCGAAGAGGTCATCTCCGGGGGATGAAGGAATTAGCCTCTCCTGTGGTGGCCTCCTCTTTCCGGGAGATCGGACACTCAGCTGAGTGAACCAGAAATGCGATACTTCATTCCGTCTCCATGTGCAATCATCATTATAGGTATACATAGATAAATATAACTATAATTAGCTACCTATCTATAGACAACCATCCTTCCCGCCTGTATTCCCTGTATCCAATTGAACGACCTGTCTTTTATTTTCAGTGTCTCCCCGCAACAGAATATGCCACATTACCCGCTGGATCGATTCCCGTTGGTGTGGAGGTCACAGAGCACATGGCCGGCACTAGTATCTTAGATCAAGGTAAATACCTTTCCGACTATATTAGAGTTGTGTTAGCCGTTTCTTTTGTATATCAATTTCTTTTGGCCTTCTCTACTCTTCACGAGTAAATCAATGTTTCTTATAGTAGTACTTAGTCGCTAAACCTCTGATTAACGGTAACCACCTTTTTGGATACAACTCATCAACTGCACCCAATAAACTTCAGACACAGATTTTCTTAATGGTTTGAAGGTCCCCCAGTCTACAGAATCGCCATCTGTTGACGGGTCCACTGAATTGACCCTGTACATTTTTTGCGTGCCTTTCGGCTAATGTCTAATCTAAACGGGTTTGTTGATTTTTGTACACAATAACCCCCGATGGACACCTATACTAATAAAAGGGGCACAATGATTCCTCGAAGAGGACCGTTTCTGCGAAGAGTTCACAACAGCGTCCCCTGTCTTCCATGATCCACTTTGGAATCCTCCTGAAAGGAGAAATACCAGATACCTCCCTACCTTGTGATGACCCTTCTTCGGAGTTCGTTTAATGCTACTGACAGGAACATTTTTGGTTCAGACTATGTTTTTGTCCGTTGGTCGGTTTGGGATCTGTCGGTCTGTTAGTCTATCTAGGAGCACATCCTGGAGGATGGATTGCGGGGAATGTTATGGATTATTCACGTGTTTGACCCCTCTTCTGAAAACTCGCTCTGTGGTTCACTATATCACTATATTCGAGCTCGGGATGGCTCAGTTGTTAGCGCGCGAACTTGCTGATCAGAATTTCCGTGGTTCGAACCCAACCTCTTAACCTCGATTGCTCTTGTCTAGACTTGGGCAACCTGGCAGTATCTCAGCCCTCGTGCTTCCTTCGGGTGGCATGGCAGCTAGGCACCGAAATTATGTTGCAGATGGACGATTATTACTAGTATAATCTTTATTATTAATCTTCCGCAATTTTTCCCGCAAAACGGTTGTAAATACCTTACTATACTGAATGCGTTTCAGGAGCTGAGTCATTGTCACTTGAACGCCACCGACTTATTTGATGTGTAACCGCATTCTCGGAATGCGATACATATTGATACATCATAGCTACTTCTAGAGTCAAGCACAGTTTCTTGACCTGTCAATTTAGTTTTTTCGAACTCCACCGTACTTCTTTTACGGTTCGCTCATCGTTAGCATCCCGATGGCCTTGGAATCTGTCCTGTACGGTCTTATAACTTATCACATGACTCAGCTGTTACGATATTACTGTGGTAACACGTAACTATTCTGCACAGCGGTAAGATTTAGTTCAGACTAAATTCACACTTTGATTGTGTTGCTAGCTTCTGTCACACAAACTGGGTTCGATAGCCTCATGCAACCAAACTGCGCGAGCCTACAGTGATTACCACAGACACGTCTCTGACGCACTTGAAAAGTCAGCCACTACCTAGGGTGCCACCAAGACCGTCGAAGCTGTAAGCGTTTCCGTCAACAGTATCCTGTGGCCTTCCAGGAAAGACTGGCGCATGAAAATAAGGCTTTTGGACTCTTCGGTGACGAAGTTACTGCTATTTCGACCAATTACCAACGACAAGTCAGAAGTCACGTGAGTAGCACATCACCGTTCTTGAGTTGGATAGGTGACACATTCATTTTAATCATTTTGGAAGAAATTGATGCCCTGTGTTTATTTAATATAAATATAAGAATATGATGGTTCCGCTGTAGCACCCTTTCGGTGTCTAGCTGCCGTGCCACCCGAAGGAAGCACGAGGGCCGAGGTACTACCAGGTTGCTCAAACCTAGACAGGAGTAGTGGAGATGCAGAACTCGGGCTCAAATTACGGACCTTCCAGTCAGTATGTTCATACATCGCACTCTAAGCCATCTCGAGCTCCTGAGTATATTTACGTACAACCTGAGGCATTCAGTAGCTTAGTTAGCATGGCACTCCTGTGGTAAATGAGGGTTATGAAGGTGGTGTTCTTTTAGTCGAATTGGCTGTTTTGTGTACTCCCGTTTTATATCAAAAGAAAAATGTGTAGATGAAAGTTCTTCAGGTACTACATCTCTAATGATTTTTTGTATATAGTTGATTAGGTAACGCGAAGTGTACAAAACGCACACCATATTTGTATCGACTGCAATACAGCTGGATTCTGGTCACCAATGGGATAACCTGAAGGCGTTGGTGTTCGGGACAGTCGTATGAGTTGGTTGTCGGTGTGTCTGCCAGTAGACACTTGAGGCTGGGGAATGGCGTGAACTAGGGTATATCTAGCGCGCGTACAGAGCACTTTCGACAAACGACAGGGTCACGCAGCTTGATGGCAATAATGTCAGCCAAGTTGATAGTCTGATTTCGGACCGATCGGATGGTTTGTTGAGATGGTACCTTGTAGATCACATGCAACTCATGTCCCCTATTCACAACATGGTGTATTTCTGCTGAGCGCTGCACTTGCTAGTTGGATATGACCTTTCTTGTCTCAGTTTTACGCCAGTGCGGATTGTGGTCGCTACTTCACTGACTAAGTCATACAACAGCATGTAAATGTAAGTGATCTAAAGTGAATCAACCTGGACTGATCATCATCATCATCATCAAAGACAGCAACATCAGTGTTGACACTGATGCTTCACTGCCGTACAACCATAAGGTTCGTCTAATTATATGTAAAGCCCTAGAGTGAAAAGAAGAGAAAAAGAGTGGGTGCGGGAGGGGACCTAGTGCTGGCCTATGTCAAGCGTTCTGAGGTGCTTACACCTCCAAGCACTCAATCAGACAATCTGGAAAGAAACTGGCAGCACGAACGCCACTGACATCGATTAGCCGCCATTTCTTGCAACGTCTCCAGCCAAGCACAGGCGGGGTCACGGGGGCCCCATCCTGGAAGGCGTACAACACCAACAACACCCAAACTCTTCGTGATCTCTTTCACGCCCTTCTGCCAAGTCATACGTTGTCCACCCCACGGTTTGCGCCATCCTGAAGGAGGCACGGAGAACAACACTCGTCTCGGTAGACGGTGTTTTGGCATGCGTAGCACATGACCGAGCCATCGTAGTCGGTGGTGCTGGATGTTTTCCCCGATTGAGGTACCTGCAGCACAACCAAATACCCGTTTTCTAATCACCTCATTACTAACACGCTGACGCCATCCAAAACCAGCCACGCTTCTGAGGCATCGATGGTCGAAAACCTGAAGACGCCTCACATCATCTGTCCGTAGAGGCCATGCCTCGCACCCATACAACAACACAGCCCTTACTGTAGCCTGATATACACGACCCTTAAGATCTAGTGAGATGCCTTTTTGACGCCACAAGTGACGCAAACTAGCAAACGTGATTCGAGCCTTTGAGATTCTTGCACTGACTTCATCAGACATACTTCCGTCAGAGCTAACACAACTACCGAGGTATGTAAAATTTTCCACAACCTCCAGTGATTCTCCTTTAATTGTAAGGGATATGTTCGGAGACTGCACGTTCTGAAGCATGGCTTTGCACTTTGAAGGTGCAAGGCGCATGCCAAAAGATGGTATGATGGTGGTCAGTCTATTCAACAGGGCTTGTGCTTCGTTTTGGTCTTCAAAGATGAGGGCAATGTCATCTGCGTACTCCAGATCGACAAGGCTCTCACCAGCAACAATTTGAACACCGGCGTTTTGAAGACCCTCTAGCGTTCGTCTCATTATTTCATCAATGATGAAGTTGAACAGGAATGGAGAGAGTGGACATCCTTGTCGGACACCACTTTTTGTAGGGAAGCTTTTGGAGAGCTCACCATACACTCTCACCCGCCCAGAAGTATGTGAATATAGGGATCGGATTATGTTTACAAACTTCTGGGGCATACCCTGTTGAGCAAGTGTAGTTAGCAGCACTGACCGATCGACGGAATCGAACGCACCCTTGAAGTCAAGGAACACCAAGATTGTGGGTCGTCCGTACATATGGCGTTGCTCTAACGCCTGACGGAGTGTGAAGATGTGGTCAACGCAGCCTCTACCCGGTCGAAATCCCGCTTGATTCTCACGAGTCAAGGTTTCACGTGCCACCGTAAGACGACGGAGAATCAGTGACGCCAGAAGTCTTGTCACAACAGGAGTCAAACTAACACCTCTGTGGTTGCTACATTCACTGCGGGTACCCTTGTTGAAAATGGGTACTACTATTGATTTACCCCAGTTGTCTGGGACGGTCTCTTTCTCCCAGATAGACCCAAATAGGCTAGACAGGCACTGGCTAAGAAGTCCACCGCCATCCTTGAAAAGAGCAGGTGGAAGTTCGTCAGGACCAGCAGCACGATGACCTGGACAGAAGTATGGCTGCAAGCAGCATTCTACTCAGGGCATTATAGAATTGTTGGTTGGGTTAGGTATTTTAAAAAGAAGGTTTTCATAAACTGGTTTTCTCTCAGCAGCATAGGTTGGAGGCGTCGGTACTGGTGGCCTCATGTTTCTCCTAGTGAAGCATTTCGACAAACCCCTTTTCCCGCTGTCTGTTGGCAACAAAAACTAGTTCTCGTGTTAAAAGGTTCTCGGAACGGAATTTCAAGGTTCTTTATATGGCAGTGAATAAGGTTTTGCTTTTCTTTCGAAGACCAGACCTTAGGTTAGGTAACTTGTACGCTTCTGTCTTGTGGTCGAAAACCAAGCCGACCAACTTTGTATTTTGTACTCAGTGATGTGATATTTGGAGAGAAGTAAGACATGAAAAATCCATCTTTCCTGATGAAATGACTGTCTTGTAACTGGTTCTTTTGTGGTTCTCAACAGAAGGTAACATTTTGGTAAAGATGCGGAAACACTAGATGAATTTGAATGTAGAGGATTTCCGAGCATATATCTGATCAGTCTCTTCTTCGGCCCCATTTTTTATGTGTACCAGCAGGACTTGGCTTATACTGTGACACTACTTCATATGAACGGGACACCGAAACTTTATCCCTCTACAGGTCCCTCCTTTCCTTCTTCAGCTTCGGTTTGAACATGCTGGCTAGGATCAGACCGTGGAATAAACAGCGTAGTTAGCTGCCCGTATTCTGATTGGTCCATGTACCCCTCAACAACAGAGTCACGGGTTGTCCGGCAATTTTGTTGAAATCGCAATCTTACTCAAAACGCAGCTTATGAAAACGCAGTGAATAGTGTTATTTGTCATTCGCGAAACGCAGAGAGGGTTCTCAATTGACCTATCAAGATGTGCTTGGACATAGACTCGATAGGATAGGGAGTGTTCATTTTAACCATTCGAGTACACCCGTTGGTTGTGCTTTATTTGTGCCGTTCATACCCTTTGTTTTGGGTAACGAGTCCTAACCTCCCGGTTGACACACGACAAACGACTCGTAACAACGTGTTAACGAAACTTCTGATTGACATGACGAATCGTTATGTTCTTCGAACTCCCGTGTAAAACATCGTTGTGTAAGTAGAGAATATCAAAGATTACCGAAATCGCCCACTTGGGCGCAAATACTTCTTAAACAGTCACCAAACGAATCAACCAGGTTTCCGGTTCTGGTTTGGGCTACAAAGTGCGCCCACTCCTCCGAACTGGGAGATAGGTTAAAGTGGAGTGTAAGTAGGACTCACAAAGGTAACTACCCAGTTCAAGTTTGGATCCTTTTTGCTGTGGCAATATGTGGGTAGTCCTGAACATGAGTATCTCCGTTAGCTGCAATCCGTCCTATTGGATCTCTCTGTTAGGCCCGGTAGCTTTCCGTTTTTTGCACCAAGTCCAGTGCTTCTTCGATTGAATTATCCCTATTCCCATTCGTCCCGAGGGCATACAATGTCATCGCAGAGACAGAAATGTAGATTGCCGCACTCGGGAAATGCAAGTGCATGGCCGCTGCCCAAAGGTACGTGAATTTGTCGGACTATTTGGGTGTCTTTAATCGTCTTCTGATTCACCAAAAAGACGAAATCGTCCTGCCGAGTCGTGGCTAATCTTGCTTTCGGAACCAATCAACTGATTGCCCAGTAGGTGAGTTGATTCCGCTGAACCAACTACGCCGGCTCGGCCACTTGCTCCGTTTAAATCTTAAATCTTAATCTCATCCTGTTGCTCAGTAACCGGGTCAAAATACTTTCACACGAATGGCCAGTAACACACCAAATGGACTGTATGCTATTGTAGTGAGGTCCCGCCGTAGATCGCTGTTTCTGTCCTCTTTCGATTAAGAGTCTTCAAACCCAGACAGTGAACACACACGAACTTTTGCGTAAACTCGTAGGCACGTCATGGCCACACGAAATATTATTGGGTCCAAAACATGGAGACCTGTTCTTACATGTTGTACTCAACCATACTGACATGAACAGAACCTTTGTACTCTTGAGCTCGATGTAACTCAGTGGTTTAGGTGCGTGGTACGAACCCAACCCTCGATTGCTCCCGTGTAGGTTTGGGGAACCTGGCAGTATCTCAACCCTGCTTCTTCTTTCGGGTTGAATGGCAGCTATGCACCGAAGGCTTGCTGAAAGATTATTATTATTTATTTATTTATCGTTTGAGCTTTGTTCCCGTCGCTTTCTGTGATTGGGCGTGGGCCCTAGCAACTCTTCCCTTGGCCTTTACAAACAACCTGATTTCTCTCGGTCGTTCCAAGTAGTATCTAGGCGGGCCGGCAACGAATGTCTTAACTGTCATTTTTGTTCCACTCAACTCATCCTCAGGTTCCCTTGTGCCAATGTTTTGCCGTATACAAATCCCAACAGTGATGAATCACGTGTCACTCTAGTTGGCTTAAATGAACCGTTGATTGGCTAATCTCATTAGCACGTTGCCAATGAACCCCGCTCACAGTCAGTAGCATGACTGTTGTAGCCCCAACATTTCAATTAAAGTGGCCCTTGTGCATCTGGTGAAAACATTACTTCCGCGAAATTGCCATTTTTAGTAATAGCATTCCGCATACTAAGTGATATTGCTCCGCGGTTAATCCCAACAATTCATGTGTTCAGTGGCTAACTAGGTAGACTGGTTTCGCGTTTGAGGATCTTGGAGTGAGAGAGGGTAAAGTGATGATATCAAGGCCTCGTGGTAGGAATAACACTGCAAGCACCACGATATTCTTGATAAGGATGCAGAACGATTGTGGATATGAGTATGGATATTTAGCAGCAGATTATCTTTGATCTAAAGGTTACTCAGTTGAAAATAGACTCCAAGGAAATGATGCGCCAAGCTATTTTCGATTGCTGCCACTGGTTGAGTTCACGAAGTATGAGGACGTCGAACGTATTTTCACCTTCTCAAGTAACTTCATAGCCATTGTTCTATGATCATGCAGTGTTTAGGATAAACGACCCCAGCAATAAATGCTGCTTGTTGTATGCTGGTTGTAAGCCAGTGCTGGTCCGTTGCTCAGGTTTCAGGAAATACAACTTCCAGACCTAGGTTTAACTCATTGATTCTTACACCGATATCAACTCCGCAACAGAATAACTGTCTTCAACCTGTTCTATGAAGTCGATGGATGTACAATGCTGGTTTTGAACGCAGGTATTTCATGTGAGGCAGAGTTCGTATGGCTTGTTACTCAATTGTAAAACCGTCCATGCCGGCACTGCGATTTCTCGCAAGATTTTCCGAATTTATTTGTGGCGCCATTAACCAAGGTCGCATCGATAAGACAATCACGCGAGAGGTTACTGATTAATCAATACTGCATGGGGTATGGATCAGCTGAATGCCAGTTGGACACGGAAGTGGTGGCATACAAAGAATGAGGGGGAATGGCTGAACTAGGACATAGTGGGCGCTATGCAAATGCGGCCACCCGTTGTGTTTTCGGACATCTCCAACCGTCTATTACGTAAAATCACTGAATACATGCGGACTGCTGTGATTAGGTGCACAAACCTGTGGAAATTTCGTGCAACATTTAACAAGCATGTCAAACAGTCAAAGGACATTCCTGTGAGCGTTTCTTCTTTCTACGACTGATGTGCACGGACTGAGTTGACAGTGGGTTTCACTGTCGTGCTTGTTGTCTTCATTAGCGGGATATTCTCTTCAGAATGACGAAATTGTGGCAGCTACAACCACTGTACGACAAGTACGCGTTTCTTACAGCTGATAATGATGGTGATGATGATGATGAGGAGGAGGAGGAGGATGGAATCCCATTGGTAGTTGCTCTAAAACAGAAACAGAGGAGTGTCAAATTAGTCAAATTAACTGTATGACAAAGTGACTTACGAGGGCTTAGAGACGAACTGCCTGGAGGATATCCTCAAAATCTCGACGAGTCGGCCCCACGAGGTAGTCGTATTTTCCACGTTTTATTTTTGACGGTATCTGTCACCCGCGACCAAAGTCATTCAACTTTGTTAGTCGGTGGTTGAGTTATGACGAAACGCATGGGTGGACGCCTTTGGTGGACAACTCATTCCAAGTGTGAGAATCCTGGTTTGCGGAAGTCTGTGTGGTAATTTGGGTGACCTTGGGTGCACTTTACCGTACACCCGCATTATGCATGAGTACAGAGTGTTGGAGCACATGTTAGAAAACTTGAGGACGAAATTGCAGGCCAAATATGCGTAAATGGTTCCAGTAGTGAATGAAGTCACAAACGTGTGAATCTACCATTGGTGAACAAGGAATGTAGCGAACTCGTAACACTGTAAGGTTAGTAAGAAAGGTTAAATAGTTCAAATGCAAAAATGTCACAACTTTCTTCGCTACATATTTTTTACTCCTATCCATGCTTCTTGGCCACGGGAATAATATTATAGCATGATTCTACGTAAACAGAAGTGCATCAACACGTGATCAAGATCGTTGTATTTGGTCGAACGTCGCACCTCACGTACATGTTTCATTGTCGGCGACCTTGAGTGAATCGTACTAGACGCACTTTCATACCCAAGCAGCCTCGGGACGCCATCTCAATTAGCACCATGTGAGATTGCCTTGAAAACTTAGGCTTTCTTCAAAGCTACGCAGCATGGTAACTAGAACTACCGGAAAAGGATATTCATGGGAAATCTTAATCTTATTCCAAAGAGTGAGAGTTCTGAATTATGGTCCTAGCCGAAAGCTGCCACCTTGAATGCTGCAGTGATTCCGCAGGAATGGGACGTTTCGACTTCGATTCCAACCTTCAGAGAGGCACAGTAACGTTGTGCGAAAAATTTTATAGCGTCAGTCTGGTACTGGCAACATCCAGGACGCATATTGGTGGATTGACTGGAAAGACGAATTCGTGACAGTCAAGCCGGCTTTCATCCTGACCGAGGATTCACTGACTTACTATTTACTTTGAGACAGGTTCTGGAACAGCGCCATTGTTTCAAACGTCCAACGCTGTTTTTTCTTATCTAAGAGCTGTTTTAGGTTTTGTCTATCACTCATCTTCATCACCACTTGGTGTCCATCTAAGATGTGCGGAAAATGCTACAAAACTACAGCTGAACTAATGTACCCCCATAAAGAACGTGCTGTTCGAGGGGAGCACTGTACTATTGTCCTAATGACTCAAGCATGCTTCAGACGCATACTGGCCGAACTCAGCTATTCCGATCGTCTTTCTCACACCGTTGTGTTCAACTGACACTCGGTTGATCAGTACTCTAGGCGGTACTGATTAATCAAAAGCATTTTACGTGGTTGTCGTGCCGACGTGATTTTCTTTACTGGAACTGACAACAGAAATCTAGGGAGTGTATAGTAGACGGCTTCACATCTGCCTGAGTTCAAAATCACTCTACTGAGTGGGTGAGTACGCTAGTTTTGGCAATGTATTTATCTGTAGTTCCCCAACATTACCGTTTTTATTTGTAATTCTACGACAACTTTGTTTCATCTCAACTGACCAGCACTGCTATTCGCTGTGGGTTTTCATCTAATAGATCTTTGGGAAATTGTTAAATGTTAGGGTGTTTCGAGTCAACTGTAAGTGGAATGGTGGTCGCGTATTTTCTAATGTTTGAATTTCAGAACCAATCAGTCCATTAGGTTTTTTGTACGCAGGAACAAGAAATAACTAAGTAAGTAATTCAGCAAGCACTTTCGCTGATTCTCCTGTGTCTGTGCTGATGTCTGTTTGCGGTCGATTGGTCATTGCAGCACTTATCCGAATCATTAACTTAGAGTTGTAGATCCTTCTGACAATCGGCGCGAAGCGAATGCTGAGATTTCGGGTAAGGAAACAATCACATTACATGTGATTGTTCTGTGCACGTGAACTTGGTCATTATTGGTCATTTACACTTCTTGCAGCAGGCACTATCCGTAGAAGGCGTGTTGTGTGAAGAGCTACGGTCATTGAGCTCTACGGGTCAGAAATCCTTTCCGCAATTGATTCGGAGAACCATGTTTATGAGGTCTTGTTAAAGAGGATTTCAACGGTTCAGTGTAACGTTTGGCGTTTCAGCAAAGCCACACTGTAAATACGCCACGTCAGTGAACCGACCAAAACCAATCTTATAGGGAATAACGCTGGAAAGCGAGTAAAACTGTGCAAACCTTGCTGTGCGAAAATAATCTTTGGTGCTACCGGATGTAGTAGATCTCTCTGAATCTGCTGCAGTTTCTACTGCTCTTGAGATATAAATATTCCTAGTTTTTCCCAAATACAAGCGGTTAAGATTTGTACATCCTCCGAATTCCTCCGCAGTCGTAACCACTTTCCTGAATGGAGTACCTTTTCGTGGCCCCGCGTAACTTATCATGGGAATGATTGGCACACTAGCCAACCCTTAAAAGGAACAGAAAAATTTCGGCAATCCTGGCTAGCAAATGACCAGATCTCCTCACACTACCATTAATCCATAGGTTGATCAGAGGAAGAATTATTTCACAAAATGAGTGAAACTTATATCCGGAAAGTCGTTGCTCGACGAGCTGGTGACCACGTGATGTGGCTTCCGTGATTGAAGGATAAGCGGTGCTATATCCTGCTTAGGTGGAAGTTAATCACACTACTGATCAACCACTCGTGACCAAACGGTTGTGTTCAGGCTACTAGCCAGGAGGTTGCGGGTTCGAAACACCCCGCAGTTGCGTCAGATGCACACTGCTGATGATCCTGGATAAGGATGGAACAGCAGTACAATCCTCCTCGGCTCTTCAGCATATACGGGACTAAATCTCACTTGAAAATTCTGACTCCGTTGATAGCATGGGGAGATCTTGGAATTTTCCAATGGCGATTTCTTGCTGTAGGTCCATGCTGAAAAGCAGAGAAGCACTGTGCAATTGTTTCACCCTTATTTGGAATCATCACCAGTTCACATCCCGCGAAACTCCACAGAGATTTTAACTCACGATCACTCTTAGTACATGAAAACTAAACTGTTTGTCTACGGCCAGCGGTTCCGAAGTGTGAATAACTCACCTAGACAGGATAGGGCACCCTTCATTCTTCAAATACCGAATTCACATCACGTGCTCACGTTTGGATTGGTTCTTCGTGTGGAGACTTTTTAGATAAAAGGTTCACTGATCGGGTGGATTATTCTTTCCTATTAGTGATTCGCAAGGAAACATAATTTACACGGCCAGTGGATCTTCCATGTGCGAACTCGTCACCCGAGGAGCCAAAGCGATGTGAATTCCTTGACTGAAGAAGAAGCACTTCCATCCCATACGGGTTGAAATATCCCATCACATTTTCACAAGACTGTTTTAACTCTCCAAATACAACTGAAATCTTACCAATCTAAGGATATTTTAACATCCTCCAATGGCAACTCCTTTAGGCGATATACCGTACTGATTGATGAACTCGGGCAACTAAATTGGCGTATTGCTGATTATGAGATGTACCGTAGAGTATCAGGGCAACAATGATTGTCTCAGTTATTCAATAAACGCTAAGCACACCTCAGAACACCGTAGAGCCGTATCACTTGATGGTAGCTCAGTTGTCTGACTGAACCCAGCTGTAGTTTCCGGTGTCCTTAGATATTGCTGTTATAAGAAGTGAGATGTTTCTGGCCTTCAAGTATAAACTGCAGATTGTTCAGCCCCGTCGAAAGGACGCCGCAAGCGCTACTTAGCTGGTTCAGGACTGTTAAAAGGGTTACATTGTCGTCGGAAAATCATGAAGCCTTGCGTTTTCGATTTGCTGAAGATACATATGTAGATCAACTGAGTCTCAGATTGCGTACTGCGGTTGCAGACACAATCTTGACGCAATTCAAGCTATGGGTGACCAATGATGAGGGATCGCTTGGAGCCATTGTCTCTGAGAGACCAGGAAGCATCGCGTGCTATGAAATCAGATTTAATCTTTGAAATTAAGCATTCGACTGGACCGTACATTCAGAATCATGTTTATTGTAGCGAGGTTTTCTTTCATCTTTCCTTTTGACGAAGTCCAGTGCGTTGCTTCGGAAAACTATCTCAGTGCCAGTTTCCCGTCGAGAATGACCTGGGTAACCGGAGAGCTATTACAGCGGCTGCTGCATTGGTCTCGTATCGGTATACCCTTTTACTGCAGCTATACGCACACCCTTGGACAAAGTGGTTAACGGGTAGTGATTATTCTGCCCTTGAATACAACCCGAAGCCCCGCAATACCACACTAGCCTAATCCGTCCCATACAAGTTGGTCGCAGGCAAATTTCGCTTGTCACACTGTGGTGTGAGTGATTGACTCCATTTTCTTCCTGGTTAGAGGTACGCGAGACGCGAAAAAATAGTAAGGTGCCGACAATCTGGGCCAACCACGCTCATTTGGGAATACCATCTGTCTGACATTACCCGTTCGACACATTGATAACCATCTGTTTGAAATTTTATACCGTTTGCGTATTACACTGATTCGTTTTATTTGTTAATTTTGTGTGGAAGTCTTGGCTGCTTCATTTCCGTCCACTTATCTAGGCCACATCCCAAGCATCATTATTCCTCTCAATTCCCCTTTTAACTCACCTTCGGTTTCCTATGAAAACATTCGCCATTTTCATACAGCGCGACTACGATGGCTTTGTCCAGCCGCTGATATTTCATTGTCACGCGTTTTTTGCCAACCGTTTGGCTGATCGGTTTGATGTATACCAATCTGAAACTCTTTCCTCACTTCTTGATAATACTTTTGAATTGTACTGAAACTATGGTAATCTATTAACAACTCTACTCCAAGTCTTACTTTTGGATCTTTGGAATTCAAATTCACCGAGACGCATCATTTTAACACACAGAGGGGTTAACAGCTACGACGACCGCACGTTCCACTGACGTAATAAAAAAGCAATCGTTCAACCATGACACCCTTTCTGTGCATAGCTGACATGCCACCCGAGGGAAGCACAGGTGCTGAGATACTTTAGGGTTGCCCAAGTCTAGACAGGTGTAGTTGAGGTGCCGGTGCTGGGTTCGAACCGGGGACCCTCCGGTCAATAAGTTCGCGCCTTTACCACTGAGCTCTCTCGAGCCTTTTTGTACTGAGTCCATCGGCATCCGCGACTACGAGGTAAATACCACTCATTCTGCTGTGGGATAACGTTCGACTACGGCGGAGGTAGGTAGGACAACCAACCAATACGCCAGCTCTATTACTTCGAGGATTTTGCGTTTACCGTCTTACCACACGTGATATCCTTTGCATGATGGGGAAATCTGCAGACGACCAATCAAACAACTCATTGGAAGAAGAAACAGTGAATGAAAAACTACAGCAGACTGATTCCTAGCGCGTTACTCGCTTTAATTAATGAGATTTCGCGAACAACCACATCCAAATCCACAGAGCATTATTTATTTTCCATTGTGACCTAAATTATGTTGTAAAAAACGGGCCCAAATTAGGAGGGACAGACAAGCCATCAGTTTTCCTATAAAACTCATCATTTGCCTCCATGTTTATTCAGCTTTCACATAATTCTTTCGAAAAAGGACTTCCTCCAGGTCTTGACACCGTAAGGTCCTCGAAAACCACGGGATACCGAGTAACTCTGATTGAATTCGGGAGGAATGAAGTACAATCATTAAGCTGTGAGCGTCCTCATGTCAGCCTTATAACACATGTATTTCATACGCACAAACTGACCCATATATTTACGCGGAATAAAAATTTGGCTGTCGTGGAACAAGAACCACCGACTGGTCTAAGAATGCAGATCCGTGGTCATACCAACGGACTGGGTGATCATTTTTGGTCTCGTTTAAGTAGATTTCGGCCAAAATACGCTTTAAAATGTGGTCTCTGGTCTGGTTCCAGAGGTACTCTCTATCTCTCTCCAGAGTCCTCACATTCAATACAAGATCCAAAGAAAAGTAATCTATTTTGCGAAGTGATCGCTCTCGAAAGGTGGGGGCAACCTTATTTCTTGTTCTTACTGAGAGGATGTCACTATACCGGCAATGTTTACTTGGTCAACTAGGGGGTCGCAATTTTGAGCTACATACGATCGGCGCTTTATCGAAAAACAAAAAAACGATGGATAATTGGTAGTCACCAGAAGATCACTTAACTTGGTATTCACCATAACCTGTTGCGAAACTTCACGCAAATTTACTGTTGATGTATGATCGATTCAATTGACGTGTAAATTGGATGAAAAAATGAAACAGAATGTGGAAGCAATCCAGCTAAGTTAAGTGGTTTATTGTATCTCATGGCATTGTTTCTTGAGTTCCTCATCACAGTCGCTTGGATTGGGGGGACTAGTGATCTCGTCTTTAGAGAAAAATGTTGGTAACCAATGTACTCTATGGAGGTGGTTCGCTGTGAAGGTGAACAAATATACTCTCACCAAGTCTAATCGGAATGAGATTCCTTCAGCACGTTATATGCATTCATAATATTGCAACGACTGACATCTCAGCTGTTTATTGCGGCTAGTCAGGCAGCCAACCAGCAAATCGGCTATAGTGTGGGTGGAATTCCGGTCAAGATAGCAATCACTATTGATGTGTGCACTCTCCTTTCGTTGCTTGTTGGTTCTCTTTCGTGATCCTCTTGCTCATTGGAACGTCAGATTGTGGTGTATATGGGTTTGTCCGACTATTCCTGATATTCCACAGCTGTTGAGCTGCAGCACGAGTGTATCACGATACACCTTGACAGAATCTCCAAACCAGTATTTGTTCGATTCCCGTGTTAATTAGTGGATTAATTGGTGCGTAAATACAGGTCTGTCAATAGACTTTTGAGTGGGAGGATTGGGAATGGAGCTATGCATTGGATGCACGAGCGCTATTGGGGCCGCGACTGGGCCATGTCTGCGATGTCTCTAACCATTGATGTGGCCCGTCTCGGGGTCCCCATCCAGGAAGACAGCAGTGACCAGCTCAGTTAAGTTTGCTGGCAATCGCTTTTATACTTCGCTGCCAAGCCACTGTTTGGCCTCCCCTAGCTCCATTCCATTCTTCACGTGGTTGTGCAAAAAGAACCCTTCGAGGAAGTCGGTCGACTGACATACGGAGCACGTGGCCGAGCCAGCGCAACCCATGCAGTGTGATCAATTCATCTATCGAGGGTGAGTTATTTCTTCCGAATACCATTCGACGTACTTCAGCATTGCTGATCCGGTGTTCCCACCATGCTCCGAAGACATCGATGGTCAAACACTGAAAGTCTTTTGACATCCTCGGCGCCCAACGGCCAGGTTTCTGATCCGTATAGTAGCATGGAGCGCACCGCAGCATTGTAAACTCGACCCTTGACGGACAAACTGATGTCACGCCTACGCCACAGGTGAGGCAGGTTCACAAAAGCTGCTCTGGCCTTCCCGATCCGGATGGAAATATCATCTTTCGCGAGACCACCGGCACTGATACAGCTGCCCGGGTAAACAAATTTGTCTACTACTTCAATCGGTTCATCCGCAAGCACGAGGCTAGGGTTCGAGTCCACTCAGTCTGCAGTAGCACTTTACACTTTGCAGGTGTGAAGCGCATGCCAAACCGTGAGGCGGAATTTAGATTATTTAATATTGTTTGCATTGCCACGGGGTCAGATCCAAGAAGAGCTATGTCGTCTGCGTACTCGATATCTGTGAGCGGACGCCCCGGGAGCACTTCGACCCCACAGTCATTAAAGGCTGATAGTGAGTCTTCCATGATCGTATCAATGACGAAGTTGTAGAGGAAAGGTGAAAGAGGACAGCCCTGTCTGACACCACTTGGTGTGGTGAACTCAGACGAGACTTTCCCGTAGACCTTCACACGGCCGCGGGAGTTGGCGTACAGCGCCTTCAGGAGGGTGAAGAATTTATGGGGGACATCTTTGCTCCACAGACACTGCCATAGTGCCTGGCGGTCCACAGAGTCAAAGGCAGCTTTCAGATCAAGAAACACAACCATTGTCGGTTGCTGGAAGCAGTGTCGCTGTTCCAGAATCTGTCGGAGAGTGAGGATGTGGTCGATGCATCCTCTTGCAGGACGGAACCCAGCTTGGTTTTCACGGATCTGTCTCTCCCTGTGTTCAGTCAACCTTCGAAGGATAAGACCAGAGAGCACCTTCGATGCCACAGCTACCAGGCTGATGCCACGGTGGTTTTGACACAGCGTCCGCGTACCCGTTTTGAAGATAGGGATAACTGTCGACATGCACCATTCTGCAGACGCATTCTCTTCATTCCATATAGCACCAATGATCTTTGTCAGATGGGTCACCGGGAATTCTCCGCCTTCTTTGAAGAGGGCTGGATACGGACCGTCCGGTCCTGGCCTTGTCACGTTTCAGTACGGGTATTTCGTACTTTATTTCTTCCGACGGGCGATCAAGGTTTACATTCCATTCGCCCGTATGCACTATCTCCAGAGGCTGTTGCAGGAGGCCAGCTAAACTGTTCTTCGAAGTGTTCGACCCATCTTTCCAGTCGACGTTTTTGCGAGTGAATTAATGAGCCATGTTACTTACCTTAGGAGGAGCAAATTTACCTGCAACGACGTCTGTGTGCTCGTTTTATACAGATTCATTCGCATCATTAAGTTCCTGTCACAGTATGTCACCCACAATGGGATGACCAACTTCCGTCGGGCCCTTTTTCACCGAGAGGTAATGCGTGGAATTGGTAATCCTCATCGTTTTCGTCGCGAATGCGTCGCAATTGTCTCAGTCTCTCGCCCCGGGTATGAAGGGGTGAAACCGGCTACAGCTTATACTTCACTTCACTACACTAGATGTCTACGCGACGTGAAAATTTTCTTTTTTTATCTTGGGAGACTGAACAGTTTGCTTGACTGAAACAAGGTAATCTCACCCTTTCAACGCCTTTTAAATCCTAATCGTTACAGTTTACGGCTGGGGTTTTCAACCATGACTAGGCTGGCCAAACTGTTTTACTTAATTGTAACAGCGTAGGCTGGACTTTTTTGTGTGAACATTAGGCCGTAGGCAGGTTGTGTTCGGTTGCGCACTGTCGCGTTCTGATTTCCTCTTTCATTGAAGTTTGCAGTGAGACATTTGAGAAACAATCAGATTGTCTCTTCATCTGGAGGCAGTATACTTCTGGAGTGGAATTCAAGTTGCCGGGACAGTGTTCCTGTGGCGGTGAGGGATTAGTAATGGCTTAAGCTGGAAGAGTTAAACAGGTGAAACGTAGAAATGCTGTGTGACGTTTTTGTTCGGTACTTTGCGGTGGCTGTTATTCTACGATTTGTTCATCTTTGGTTATGTTCCAGGATCTCCTGTTGATATGCAAGCGGCTCTTTATCGCTATGCTTCCCATGGTCGTCTTCACAAACGACTTAGAGATCCACATTACAAATCAAGCTGCCGATCACGGAGTACTGGCGTCCGGTCAAGTTTCTCACCATCCAACAAGGCCACTTCCACAGTGACGTCAAATACTTTTCTCACAATGCTCAAGACTGGAATTCCGGATCAATCACAAAGTGGAGGGTTAACATCTCCAGTCTCACAAACTCATCTTTCGTTTCTACAAAACCCACTGAAGCCCACACCATGTTACCATCTCCGGCCTTCAGAGCGCTCCCCACGTTCTACAAGCGTGTATGTTTCATAATTGTCCTAACTCCGCCTTTTACGCGTAACAATTAATAGTCCTGAAATGTGTAGTGATCATTAATCTTGTTTCTTGTTTACTGCACCTTTGCAGTGTATCGCTCGTGGGGTTGTGCGCTTCCACACTGTTCTTGTGGTTTCACGCAGAAACTGTGACTAGCCACACAGTACCTTGGAATCCCGCAGCACCCAAGAGTTGAGCCTGATTACACCTTTACCATTCCCGGGAACGGTGAATTTGCAGAAAGCGGGGACCCCGCGTAATAGACCTCAATTTAGAGTGAGAAAACGTCACAGATTATAAATGAATGCCCGATACATCATGATTTGAGGGGACAAGGGTTGAAGATAGGAAAGTCTGAAAGTAGAGGGTGGTCACAATGTTTGACCGTACTGAGAAAGACTGAAAAGGAGTGAAGTTCCACCCGTTCAAGAGATGGTCATTCGGAAGCAGTGACCGGTTTCGCAAATATAGATGGAGCAGTGAGATCGTGGACTGAGGATGAGAGCACACAAACCGCGGTAATGACCTTAGAAATGACAGTGAGCTTGTAGTTAGTCTGTGTGCAGGAGCCTGAGAAATACCAGTTGGCGACTGAGAGCTTTATCTCATTTTCGATTTCGATTACACTGGGATCGCTGGCGTCGCTGTCGTCCGTTTGCGCATTAATTTAAAACCTTATACCTTCTCAGCTCTCATAAACTGCAGCCTCTCGAAGCACCGCTGCAGGTGGACAAAAGAGGACAGTTGGCAGAAGGGAATGAAAGTGATTCTGAAAGACCAGAGTTCTGCCCGTTTTTAAGGATGCTTTCCACACATATCTTCCACATGCTTGGTTTCGGGGATATATTCGGTAACAGTTTTGTGGTAGCCTAGAACTAGACCCTGTTCTCCTCTCTTGTTATTTTCATCATTGTAGGACTTTATCTAACTAGCATGACTACACAACTTGACCAATAGTAATAAGTATTGATAACTAATCATCCACCTGCACCATTTCGATGGATAGCTGCCATGCAGACCATTTTAAGCATTCTAAATAATTATGCCGCACGGTTTGGCTTGCGCTTCACACCTGCAAAGAGTAAAATGCTGCTACGGGACTGGGTTGGATCAAAACCAAACCTCATGCTCGCAGACGAGCCAATCGGCGTGGTAGATAAATTCGCTTGCCTGGGTATTTGTGTACGTTCCGGTGGACTGGAGATGAAATGACTTCTGGAATCGGAAGGCCAGGGCAGCTTTTTCAGACCTACGAAATCTGTGGCGCCGACACAAAGTCAGTTTGTTTGTCAGGAGCAGAGTTTACAGTGGTATTGCGATGCGCACTGTTTTATGGAGCAGAAACATGATCTCTACACGCAAAGGACATACGAAAGTTGTCAGCGTTTGACCATAGGTTTCTCCGAAGCATTGGTCAGGTCTGGTGGGAATATCAGATTAGTACGCCAGATGGTTTTAGGAAGAAGAAACACTCCCGTGGTAGATGAATTGCTCACGCTTCATAGGTTACGCTCGTTAGGACATGTACTCCGCATTCCAGAAGACCACCTGCCTCGCAGAGCTCTTTTCGCCCAACCGTGTGCTGAGCGACCGAGAGGTGGACAGTGTGTGGCCTGACAACGAAGTGTAGAAACACTAGCCACTAAACTAAGTCGGGTCAGCAACTGCCGTCTTTCTGGATGTGGACCCCGGGACTCAACTCAACTGGCAGAAATGGCCCAATCGCGCAGTCAGTGGGGCTCGTGCATCAAAGCTATAGCCTTCGGTGCGTAGCTACCCAGTTCCCGAACTAACTGAACATGCTATCGCCTGGCTTGGCTGTGTGTCCTACACTCTCCCACTTTCCGTTGATCGAAACTGTAGCAGCTGGAATCAATGTACCCATGGCACACGGTTTATAACTGATAAATTGAAATGAATTGAACTGAATTGAATAGCTGTCATGCAAATTGAGGGACGTGCGACGGCTGAGATACTGCCAGGGTGCCCAAACCTAGACAGGAGCAGCCGAGATGCTGAGGTTGGATTCAAACCACGGACCTTCCAGTCAGTAATTTCACACCTTAACCACTGAGCTACCTCGAGATCGAAAAATCGTCCAGCCACAACACCCTTTCGGTGCGTAGCCACCGTACCACCCTAAGGAAGCACAAGGTTTGAGATACTTCCAGGTTGCCTAAGCCTAGACAAGGTCGGTCGAGATGCCAGGGTGTGGTTCGAACCAGGTCTGTAAGTTCGCGTCTTAACCACGGCGATATCACGAGCCATGTGGTGAGTGGTGTGTGTTGGGAAAAAAACGCGACCGATAAGCAAGTAATAGCCTACTTCAGAATGATTGTAGTACGAGTAACGACCGATTATCGCATCAGGTCTCACTGCTGTTCTGGCTGTTGCCAACACACGTTGGTGATTATAGGGAAATTGGCGTGCCGGTCAAAACGGACTGTGACCTAATGTTACATCAGTGGTGCGAAGACGAGTTCTGTGTTGAGTTGTGCTTACTGGCACTCACTGGTTGTGCAGACAAATCGTCGCTTTATCGTTCTGCACTAACGTGTCTTCGGTACCTAGCTGCCATGCCACCCCGAAGGAAGCACGAGGTCTGAGATTTTATCAGGTTGCCCAAAGCTAGACAGCAGCAGTCGAGATGCTGAGGTTGAATTTAAACCACACACACTCCAGACACTACGTTCGCGACTTAACCACTTTTGTTGTCACTCTGGTGTCTCTCTCATTGGTGGTGACAAGTCGAAGATGGAAGACCGCTCTTCTTTAAGTTACCAATCATCCAGATTGGAAATTGAGGTATCTTCCAGCGCATTGTATAACTCTGAGTAACGTAATGAATTCCAGCTGCCGATCTTTATAAGAGTGTCTCAGTGGTTACCAACGATGTTGGCAACACGTGCTAAGGCCCCACGCCCTAAGACTAAGGCTGATAGCACAGTAAAAAAAAGTATAGTGGGTATCTCGGGGGAGAGCTAAATGTCCCCACATGTGTAGTCTCTCCCCTTCAGGGTTTTTGTAGGTATGTTTTCAACTGCCCAAGGTTTATCAGGGCTGTTTTCAATATATGTTTGGAACGAGGAGATAAAAAATGTCATCAATATTGGAGGCATTCAAGCCCAACCGTTCTTTTTAAATTTTCGAATGTTTGGTATTCAGACTGTCCGTACTTGTGTCCTGCTCAGTTATTATGTACAACGGTGTGAATGGCACATACCCCTATTTTCACCACAAATCTCACTGATTCGCTAAGTATGCTAACTTATCTTCGTCTGATACATCGCCTTTCAGTCTATACTGTTCGTGAACAATGATAATATTATTTTAGGAAAGTTTGAAGGTATAGTGTAAACATTTGTCGCGGCTGAAGTAAATCTAGGTGTTCCTATCGTACTTTGAGCTCCAGATAGCTTGGTGGTTAAGGTGCGAACCAGATGGTCCGTGGTTCGAACCCAACCTCAGCCTCTCGACTGCTCCTGTCTAGGCTTCGGCCACCTGGCAGTATCTCAGTTCTTGTTATCCCTTCGGGTGTCATGGAAGCTATACACCGGAAGGGTGTTACAGCTGAATGATTATTATTACTATTATTCGGACACCTTCCAAGTGACAGTAGGTTCCATACTAGAATGCCTCATGTATAATCCTGAATGTCGTACCAACTTAAACATAAGCCAACCTTTGTGCAGCGCACCTCGTCAAACAATATCGTAAACGAGAGATTCAGTTGAGTCACTCACCGGCACCATCGCCACTTGCAAATGAATGTGGGGCGAGATGGCTCAAGTGGTTAGAGCGCGCATTTACTGACCGGAAGGTCCGTGGTTCGAACCCGACCTCTGCCTCTCGACTTCCCCTGTCTAGGCTTGGGCAACTTGGCAGTGTCCCAGCCCTCGTGCTTCCTTCGGGTAGCATGGAAGCTAGACACCGAAAGGGTGGTGCAGCTGAACGATTTGATTTTTTTTTTTTTGCAAATGAGTGTATCTCGCTAATTTCGTACAATTTGGACTCAAGTAGAACATGAAGTTGACGGAGACTTGGTGACTGCGCCTACCTTATGAGCCCCAAAAAAAGACGAAACCATGCGTGGGCCGTCGGGGATTTTCCAGCAACCTTGTTATTAGCATGTTTCACCAAGGTCCTGTTTTACTTTCCCCAGTAACAGTGGGTCCTCTATCAAGAAAGCTTACTGCAGTTAAAGCATGACTCAACCAAACTTTGCGGTACATTGTCCTGAACCGGTTCGGCCCAACTCAGTTCATCCCATATATTAATGTATCAACTAAAAAAGAGAATAGTTTGTTTTTGCAAGTGTTTGCTTGAACCGAATTGTTCAGCTGTAGCACCCTTTCGGTGCCTAGCTGTCATGCCGGCGGAAGGAGGCACAAGGGCTAGGATACTCTCAGATTGCCCAAGCCTAGACAGGAACAGTCGAGATGCTAAGGTTGGGTTAGAACCACGGACCTTCCGGTCCGTAGGCTGGCGCCCTAACCACTGAGCTAGCTCGAGCCTGAATCATTAGTTCATCGGTTTTCTCTATATCCGTCGCGCCAGCTCCCTCGTGTGTGATTTACATGATCACCACGGTTGTCAATAAGCAATACGCGGCCGTTTTACTGTATTTAACACATATTGTCGTGACCCAAGCTTTTTATGAAACACCTAAGCAATGCCTGATTTAACGTGCGACTTACCTTTCCAAAAGCGCAGGTTCCGAACTCTTCCTATGACTAACGGTAACGCTTTCCTCCCGGAGGTTCGAAATCATAGCAGCATAGTGAAGGGTGCCTTTGAGAAAATTTCCTCCGTTATGAGCATCGCTTCTCTACACAGGACCTTTGCTTGGTGTCATTTTTTTCTGAAAAAATAGACTCGTCTGTCTATAATGTTCACGTCATAGTCTAGGAAATCTCGGTATACCGATTTTTGGAGTCTACGATATACCAGTTGAAGGCGAGCCTGCCAGTGCTGGATTTACAATTCATGTATCCCATTGCACGTGCTCAACACCGTCATCCTTTCCCACAGGCGTGTCAGAAATGACAATATCTTCACAGGCTCCGAGAAATGATTTTCAGGTATTACTGGCTTCCCTGCTCAATGAGCTCATGATTTTGTTCTTTCTGGCTAGCCCATTTTGAATTTCGAATTGACCGACTAGATTTACCGTTTCGCAACATCCCATCTTTATGGACCACTTATTTAAACACTGACTTTATTTTCCAATGAAAAGATATAGCTCTATGCTAGTTTCATTCCTCACAATACTTCATCAATGTGGTGGCTGGTGGAGTTGGGATTGCAAATCTAACTTTGCGCCTTGCCAATCACATCAAGGACTGTTCGTACATTGGCTGGTTTAGCTGCGTTGATGATGCCCTGATAGACAAGCCCTGTAAATTCTGGACAGTGCTTACTTTCGGGCCGGCTTAACGATCCCGGACGTCTCCCGTCATCAAGGTCACTCAAAAGGGAAACTGAAACAATCTCCATGTTAGTTCTGTTCTGTGAACTCTGGGTTCGTATTCACTTCCTTATTCGCCTGTCACGTCGACCGGCTGTTGCCCGTGCGCAGAGCGGGCAACGCCAAACGTGCTTTGCACTGAACCATGTGTGCAACCCTTCACCAGGTGTTAACCCAAGGCGAGGTTCTGAAGCCACCAACTAGCCCATAATTGTCAAATCATGTAACAACTAAATGGATGAGACCCACGATGTCTGCGGTGAATAGGCAGGTGGTCAGACGCACCAGCGCAACACGCATGTGGTTCGTACACACATCTTTGTGTACCTAACGCTCCACTAAGGCGGAGCATTTGCGGATCCATACTTCAAGTATGGATAGAAATGGAATTCGGTAACGAAGCAAAGCATAATACAACACAACTACGAAATTATATGATATTATATGATACGGTGACAGATATGGACGTTAATATGATACAGTACATATATAGTACAGACGGAAAACCAAAAACAGGTCCACGCACGCACATCGTAATTCGGCCAGCTGGTGATCGGTAAAAGAAGCTCTGCTTTGACGATCCCATAACACCAGCCGGAGATAAAATGAATCGGCTTGAAGCGTGAGTATCGCTCACTCATCGATCCGTCACACACTTTGTTGTCAGGATAAAACATTGCGCTACTCTGTTCGCGACATCCACCTCCACGTTCACAAGTTGGAATGAATAATGGGTGATTTTAGCAAGAAGCATGCGCCACTTGGCGAAGCAGGGTATTTCGCCCTCAGTCAACCTTGTTAGGCAGTATATCCCTAGTTCTTTTGCGGACTTCAGGAAATTCAGGAAGTCTTCCTAGATGCGGGATGTTACTTGTGAGGGATCTTGCCGTTTTCCTGCTATCCGAAAAGTTGGAAGTTCGAACAATCCTCGGGGCTCACGAATTATGCGCACTAGTGATTGAACAGTGCTTCTTAGTTTTTCTGTACAGATTGACTTATTGCTGCCAAACTTATTCCGCATTCGTTTTTTTGTTTGTGGATGTTACACAACGAATGCGTTTCCATCCTTTGGGCCACAGTGACTGATTTGATTGGTGCTATCATTTCTTATAACTCAATAACCATTTTCGAGACCATTTATTTTCACTGAAACCAGGTGGCTTACCTACTCCACCTGACTCCACGGTCGTCCCACTTCTAGCTTGTGACTCTTCACTGCCATCATTTTCCTTCATGTGGGTTTCTTTACAAACCAGTATCACCTTCAATTTTACCTCTGTCTATCACAGTGGCCATTTGGGTTGTTTGATTCGCAGTTGGAGACGGCTTGCTAAAAACCCCAGTCCAAGACACCGAAGCCTTCCCGCTCTTGTGGTTGAGCCCACTGCTGACGTCCTGCTGGGAGATCGGTCATCTGGTGACGGGCAGACAGATGAAGAACGATCCACTCCAGGTTCGTCTGACGTCTATATAGGACATCCATCTCCTCTTAATAAGATTCCAACGGGAAGCAACAAGTGTGGTCCCATACCGTCACCTACTGTCTGGTGGTTGGACGACGATACTGCTGGTGGCACCGGTAGCGGAACCGTCAATAGGAAAGCCATCTTTACCCTTGGTAAGTGTTGCACACAGTGTTTTTGTGTAGATCCTTGTGACATCACTTGTACATCACTCAGATTCTTCGTGTTATGCAATCCGTTGACGGATCAAGTTTAGCTACTTTGATCATCCACCCTAGAGAAACTACAACCTTGTGTACGAGCCGAACTCCCTCTTGAGCCAACGTGACAGCCGGTTAACTGCAAGCGTGATGTTCCAAACGAGGGACAGACGATACTGTTCGTAATTCGCATCAGTAGCAAATCTGGTCTGTTGCAGAGGTGTTTACCTCGGCCAGTGAGTCATTCAGAATCCTTGTTGCCGCGAAATAGAGACGAGTTGTTCCTGTGAGTAGATGCTTTTGCTTGAGAATCTCATATTCTTGAGGTAGCCAAAAGCAAGGGGAGTTTTCTCAACACTTGAATAGTAGGCTTGATTGTCATCCCCACTGACGTAAGCACTGAGTTGACTGGCCTTGCGGATGCCATATACAAACGATAGCGTCTGTTTCCATCTCTTCAGCTACATGTAAATTTGTACAGGCCTTCGCACCTGAACATATTTCGCGGTTTCCACGTGTATGTTGGAAACACTTGGTGCGTAGTTGACACAAACACCGTTTCGGTCTATTTCTATCCTTAAATTACAGTCCATGTGGCTTACACCTGAGTAGTGGCCTCTAATCAAATAAAATATTCATATGGAACTAACTTTGAGCGCGTTGTCTCTCTACAAATGCTAGTTCCTATGTCAGCTCAAGGAGGAACACGAGCCGTAAAGAAACCACCGGCAGTCAAACATAATGTGTATCATTTTCATAAAGGAAACTACTCACAAGGTTGCTGAAAACTCTTCGACAGCCCACGACCGGTTTCGCCCTTCTTGGGGCTCATCAGGTAGGCGCAGTCCCCGAGTTTCCGTCAACCTTATGTTCTACTTGAACCCAAATAGACTAATTTCGAGAAATACACTCATTTGCAAATCAATTTGGTAGTTTCCTTTATGGAAACATACTGCGATATCTCGAATATCGTGCCAACTGAAACATGAGGTGGCCTATGTGCAACACATTCAGTTGAAGAATATCATAAACGAGAGATTCAGTTGTGTCTCTCGTGAAAACTAACTTGATTTGCAAGTGAGTGTATTTCTCGAAATAATGTGTATCACTTAATGATTATCAGATGATCACCAACAACTCTGTGACATTGAAACACTGAACAGATGCACAACCCAAATCACAGCGCTGTTAACCGCTCACAAAGTGAATTCCCACACCCGTCTGTGTTCATATGTTACGATGAATGCCCAATGGGACGAAGGGTAATCAGTATCGAATCAGCTGCGTTTTTCGTAACACCTACGTAAGATGAACCTGATTCTAGCAAACCTCTTCTTCAGCAACTAAGTGAATATGGCACCTCTCTTTTAGTTAGTTATCCTCAAAATCCGTTACGTGGTTTCAACCATCGTTTGTTTTCTGCAGACCCGGAAATTATCTGTGCCGCGGAACCCAATGAGGATGCGACAGAACACCTCCTTCTGCCAGGACGGTCCGGATTCGAAGACGAACTCGTTCGAGAGGTTGCCCACTTCGAGCTAACCGAGTTTCTGATTGGTGAACTAGAGTTCCTAAATTCAATGTCCTTAATTCGGTCGATATTTCCTGACGAACCAGCGATCGATGGTGATAAGTCAGTTACACCGCTTGGTGCCGATTATTCCGTTTCCATCGGTTCCTCAGCCCTCGATTACCATTCCGACATACCCAGTGTACAGCGTTCTGAATCGAGTTTGGGATGGTTGACATACATCGAACCAACGGTACGTCAGCAGTCTACCACTTTTTCGGATCCTATCGTAATTTTTTCCCACTTTGTATCGCCCCGACCAATCATCACTTGTCGCAACTGCTATCCTAAAAGAGAGGTATCTGGTCCTTTATCTTAGTCAACAAAAGACGAATTTCAAAGCACCCACTTGCAGACAAAGAACATTCTCTCAGTCCCTGTTAGGTTCTTTATTTGTGCGTCTGAGAGAAAGGTTCGCATCCACATTACCACATCCTATAGGGTAGATTGGGGCAATCCTCCACAGCCAGGTTTGATCAAAAGAGATACAGGAATGTTCGTCTTCACTTTTGTTTATGATTGCCGTTTATACGATTCAGGGCGAAGTTCACGCGACTCTTAGAGTGTGCTTGACTCTGGAAAGTATGGCCACGAACCGATGTCATTTTTGCTCGTGTTATTTAATTTATGGCGACTGGCTCCTATGGCAGTGGTGAGGAGTCTCCGACATACCATTCTGTCGCTGTCCACAAATAGCGGTCGGAGATAGGCTGCACGGTTTGCGCCCCGATCCCGATTCCAGCAGCGGATACTGTGTGCTAGGGTTAGGCCGAACCACTTCATATCTAACTTGACGGTGCCTACTCAGTCTCTCAACTGGCCTCGTAGATAGCAACGCCACCCTGAACACGGCGAAGAAGCCAACACAAGTTTGCAGACTTCACATCCAGGTTTTCCGTAGTAATGGTTATCCCTCAGCTCAGTTCTCAGTCTGATCCTCCCAAGCTAACATTTTCAGCGAAAGAACCACCAAAGGTGCACAAAGTGTGTTAGATGCTCGAAACCAGGTCAAAAACCCATGTGTAGCGCGTCGCATTTAAAATGTATGCAGCGACAACATTCTGAAAATTCGGGCCCCTGTTGGATGCAGCACTGGCAACCAGCATCCAGCGGATACAGAATCTTGAATGGCTGTTGGGTCCCTCATTTTCGACCAATCAGAGCCCGCCTTGACGCCTTACTGGCAAGTGGCTCGATCTTCTGGCCAATCAAGTGCGGGCGGTGTAGCGCCTAACTACGAGCGCTAAGACAATTTTGGCGCAAGATTTCGCACAATCTAACAGAACTGCATTATTTGTCCGAGATGGATATTTTGTCGGGTAGTCGGAAGTTCAGGATGCACTTCAGGCACCATCGATCAAATACATCCAGTTTGGGAGGTCGTTTTACTCGCGATGCTGCCAAGTTTCATAGCCCTAATTATAGACTAAACGCGTTGCCGCTTTGAATACTCGAATTTATGTGTTCAACCTGGTTTTGTTTCCCTTCCTTGAGGTCATAGTCATCGATGCAAATTCCAGTGTCTTTTTAACTTGCCAGTTTAGTAGAATGACAGAACCAAAGTAACGAAATGCTGTAACGTGTTCAATTTCATCGTGGCCCACGCGGGTGGTTACCTGGAACATCCGCTTGTTGGTGTTGATTATCACTCTGATGAATTTTGTACGACAAGCGACTCGATCAACAACCGTTTGTAGGTATTGCATGTTCCCATCAAGTAAGACATTGTTATCAACGTATTCCGTGTCTGAAGTTTAGATGTTTGGACCCAGTTGGACACTAGAGTATCCCTGCAGTGCTCGTTGCGTCGTCTATCATCCACCAAGCTAAATCCGGAGCGTCAATTTCTTATACCAGTATTATATTCCAGCTTCCCAAATGAATAGTTTAAGGAATACCGCAACGTTAAGAACAAAATTTTATTGCTCACCTTCCGGTCGTCGTCGTCGTCGTCGGCGCCTACCTGATGAGCTCCAGCAAGGACGAAACCGGTCGTGGGCTGTCGAAGAATTTTCAGCAACCTTATGAGTAGTGTATTACGGTTATACATGTGTTGGTATTCTTATTTTCATCACCACTGACCGCATTACGGGCATTTGACGGCCATAAACCGACTGTTTTTCCCGAAATTGACCAGTGGATACACTCTGAAACCAATGTTTCTGGCGTGCGAACCGACTGAAGATTCGGGTGAGCTGCAAGATTGTGAAGCGAGGAGTGATTTGATCCATCATGATTATCTCCGGCCATTTACTGTAAGCGTCAACCATTATAAGATATTGCCGATTGTTAATAGGTCAACGTCAATCAACGTGTAGACGCGACCAAGGGTTAGTTGGTGCAGGCCAAGAAGATAACTCGGTCTTCCGCGGCGATTTTGCAGAACATTGACATTTGGAACAGGACTGCACAAGTTCTAGCTGTTTGTCCATACCCGGCCAGTATACATAACTGTGCGCCAAGGCTTTCATGCGGTTGATGCCTGGGTGTCCAAAATGAAACTGTTTTAGTACCCGCGCTTGCAGTTTGGTTGGTATTATAACACGTTCACCAAAGAGAAGGCAACCATCGACTTCAGATAGAGAAAATCGTCTATGGAGTAAGGACTGTATGTCTCGTGTCACTGACGATGGCCAGCATGTTCGGTGATAGCGTAATGCTTGTTGGAGCACGGGGTCACATCTGGTTTCGTCCCGGACCATTGTTGAAGTAACCGGAAGGGCTCGAATGGATGCAGCGAATACGGTGCGAACTTCGGGCTCGACAGAAGTGGAAGCCACAACCGTATCTTCTGCCGGCTGTCGCTGTGAGTCCATCAGTCTTGATAAGGCGTCTGCCTGCCCAATGGTATCCGTAGACTGGTATTTGATTGAAAAATCATAGCCAATGAGAATGGTCGCCCAGCGCTGGAGACGATTTGCCGTGAATACCGGAACGCCTTTCTTCGAACCGAAAATGCTGACAAGCGGCTTGTGATCGGTGAGGAGTGTGAAATGGCGACCGTAAATCATTTTGTGGAATTTCTTGACGACAAATACGATTGCAAGTGCTTCTTTTTCTATTAGACTGTAATTGCGTTTGGCTGGTGTTAAAGATCGGGCTGCATGGGTGATGGCTTTTTCAGATCCATTAGTGGGAAATGACTGCTCCGATTCCATGGTTGGATGCATCTGAGGCTAGAATGATATCCATAGAGGGGTTGTAATGTGTAAGCAGTAGGTCTGATGATAGAAGTGATTTAACTGTGTCGAAAGCTGATTGACATTGAGATGACCAATTCCAGGGAATATTCTATTTTAGGAGATGGTTGAGGGGACCACGAACACGGTGCATATCTGGTAGAAGAGCACTGCAATGGCTCACCAACCCGAGGAAAGTTCACAGTGAAGGCACATCCGTCGGTGGTGGCATTCTCTGAATTGCATCAATGTTGTCCGGGTCAGGATGCGGCCAGAGTTATCGAAAAAGAAACCCAACTATTTAATAGACGTAAGAAAAAAATGCACATTTTTCTGCTTGGAGACGAAAGCCGTATTCCTGGATTCGATCAAGTACTGAGGTTAAGCGATGAAGGAGTTCTTCCTGATCACAGGCTGCCACAATGATATTATCCAAATACGCCACGACGCCTGTTAACCCATCAAGCATAGCGTCCATGATCTGTTGGAATATGGCTGGCGCCGTTTTTACTCCAAAAGGGAGACGATTGAACTGGAAAAGACCACGGTGCGTGTTAATGGTTAGAAGATCCTTGGAGTTATTTGCAACCTCGATTTGTAAATAGGCATCAGCCAGATCGAGTTTAGCAAAGCAAGTGCCTCTGTTGAGTTTGGTAAACAGGTCTTCTGGAACTGGGAGAGGATACTGATGTGAATCGAGTGCAGCATTCAATCCTGTGGAATAATCAGCACAAATCCTGATCTTCCCATTCGTCTTCTTGACCACAACAATGGAAGCTCCCCAGGTAGAGTAATTGACAGACTGGATAACGCCTGAAGTCTGGAGATGATCGAGTTCAGCGTCCACAGATGCGAGAGCCGCATAAGGTACAGGGCGTTTTGGTCTGAAAACAGGTTTACTATTTGTCTTCAAATGAAGTGTGGCTTGGGCTTTGGAACAATGTCCAAGACCATCTTGAAAAACATTAGAAAATTTTGATTGGATTGTGCGTGAGAGTTGTTGTGAAATGCTTGTATGTGTGAGATGCACGCTGTCACATACAGACTGTAGAGGGACACAAAAAAGATTTAACTGATCTATCCAATCAAGACCAAGAAAATTCAGATCTGGACAATCTGTGAGGTAACAAATGCCTTTAAATCGTACATTGTTGAACGACACATCACAAGTGAGTTCACCAGTAAGCGATATGTTGTTGCCCGAAGCAGATTGTGCACAATGGTTGGTAGCAGAAAATAATGGCTTCCCAATTGCATTTCAAGTGGAACGTGAAATCAATGTGACGTCTGAGGCTGTGTCGAGCTGAAGACGGATAGGATGATTACTCACGGAAAAAGTGACAACTTTTTTGCGTTTTGCGAAATCCTCTTTAAATGATACAAAGAATTCGATCTACATCGCTTCCGTTGTGATGTGGGAGCCGCTTTAGGTGCGCTCTTTCGGTGCTCAATTGGTTTTGCTCCCTGTGGGAAACAAAATCCCTCCTTATGACCAGTACGGCGACACGTCTAACATTTGTGATTCCTGAACGGGCAAAAACGAACGTAATGCCAGTCACACACAAATAGAGCGACATTCAACCGCCATCATGGTGCCGTTCACACCAACTATAAGCCCGGTGATTCGGTCTTGGCTAAGGACTATCGCAGCGGCGGAGAGAAATGGACTCATGGTTACATCAAGCGCTGCGTGGATAACGTCATATACGAAGTTTACGTACAGTCTACCACATGGGTCCGTCACGCTAATCAACTTCGCCCTGGACATGCTGCACCGAATACATCGGATAACTCAATTCCTCCGAACATATTGTTGGATACGTTTGAGTTACCATCCACACATGTGCCCCCTGTGCAAACAGACAAACCCCCAGTTGAATCCATGTGCACACCAAGACGGTGGTCCAGTCGTACCCCAAAACCATTTACACCAATGCAGGTGATTCCACATCCGAAAACCTACACAGGTGTTAGGACGGTCAGGTCCTAACGAACAATTCTACCCTTTGTAATATTTCGCTGAGATTTCATTTTCTCTCTGTTGTAGCCAACTGAGCCGCAGCGCTCTTTCTTCCACTAGTTCATCTACAATATAGCCGAACTTCATCCGGTGTCCTTTGTCTTCTTCCTTGAAGTTTCGTCACTCAACTCCTAAATCACCAGTTATTACACAGATACAACACACTCCACCTGAACATACTATATGGTATAGAAAAGTGTCGGATATTTAGGATAACGGGACTTTGGAGCGCATTTTCTCATGTCTGTCATTTTTCTCGCAGTTTGAGTACTGGGCTTGGGTGCAACAGACTTGTTGTTTGGATATGCAGGATGAATTTATCCAGTATCATGGTTTCTTATGGAGATTCAGTCCAGCGAAGCCGTTCTATGCTGGCAAGCCTAGAAGCACTGCACAACTGTTTCGTCCTTATTGGGAATCACCAGCAGCACTCAAACCACCAGGAGGGAGGTCACAGTTCCAACAACCCCTAGAGTTTCTTTGAATGTGCACTGCTTATGACTCTCAATAAGAATGAAAAGGTTGTACAGTGCTTACTGGATTTTCAGCATAGACTGGCTTCACTTACAGGACGAAATCACCAGTGAAAATTCCCAAATCTCTTCACATTACCAACAACTCTTGATTTTTGTTAGTCTTGTCGAATCCTACCATTTAACCTCTCACTCGCCGGTTGTTTCGCTTTCCACACCCTCTTCCCACTCAGCCAATACCTGGCTTCAACTACGCCTATCCGACAATCGAACAACTCCAGGAAAGCGCGCGAATCTCCTCCCCGTTCGCAGACTTTTTCGGTGTAATTCAACAAGGCCATCCAACCGAGCTCCCTGCCTCGGACCAATCTGCAACCACAAAAGCCACACCTGTCAATGTGGATATCACCCCTTCAGAAGATCTGCACGAAGATGACCTATCGGACGCCTTGGTGGATTCTCTTCAGACGCGCTTCGTAACCACCGCAGGTGCTGAGCTGGTCACCTCATGCATGGAGTACTGCGCCGGACACCCATCGCACATGGCCTTTTTAAAACAACTGCATCAGTTGCTCATGCAAACATGTGATGCAGATTGGGCGTTTCGTGACCGTTCCTCGACTTGGATGACAAAGCCAGATGCGAAACACTTGCTAACCGCTTCCACCCTGGTGCCTTCGGCTTCGGCTGTGATGCTGCTTTCTCGAGAAAAGTATGTTATTTACCACGGATTGTAGGGTGTATTTGTGTGTAGTATCGATAATTGTGTTTTTTAGACATTTGTTTTTCGGCGCACATTGGCTCTTATATCGGTGGAACAGTATTACAGACCCAACACCGTTTATGAAACTTTTGGATACCCCACCAACGGTTTCGCCCTTCTGGAGGATATCAAACAAACCTAGTTCCCGAGTTTACATCAACCTTGCTTCTTACTTGGTTTTAGTTTTTCAAAGCTATCAAGGCTTGTCTCACATATGAGTGCTCAGCTGTCCCCCCGTAATCTGAACAAGTTCAGCCGATGTTAATTGTCGGTCACCTCTTCTCCACGTCGTTTCAAATGCTGTTTGGTGGTCCTTCAGATTTCCTTGGACTGGATCCAGTGCACTAATTCCATAGTGTCTAGTCACCTTTGCTCAGCTCCAGATGGCTCAGCGGTTAAGGCGCGAACTTACTGACCGCAAGGTCCGTGGTTCGAACCCGACCTCTGTAGCTCGACTGCTTCTGTCTAAGCTTGGGCAACCTGGCAGTATTTCAAATTTCAGGAGTAATTGTTATGGACAAAGCCACAGACACTTCTTGAAGAGCAATCCACGGGTAATCCAATCGGCGTTCTAGTTCCCAAAAATTAGTTTCAGAGTCATTGTTCAAGATGCTGTTTTATATCTTCATTGCTGTTTTATTGCGCACATCGTCTAACTTCCAGTCATCTCCCTTCCCTCCTCCTCCAAAGCAATCACAAAGCCGATTTGGTACCCCTTATGCCCGCACATCTCTCCCGCATTCCTCGACCTTCCGGTTCAGCAATCCCTGGCGAGCGTTCAAAAGTCCAAACCACCTGTCCGGTTCCTTCACCGTTACATCTTGTGAATGGAGTCGTTTCCGGTCTATCTGAGGACACTGCAGCTACCGATGCACCAAAGAAGACCAGTTTGCCGATCAGACTAGATTGCACGGTTGAAAATGATTTTTTTGCCTCTCCTGCGAACAGCAACCAAGCAGACCAGACTAGGCACGGTCCCATCAGTGCGCTTTGCACTCCTCTACCGTACGATCTTTTGCTAACCCCACCCATTCCCAAAGCGAAGTAAGTTGGAAGAAAAGGGTGTTCAAACTGCGATATGTTATAGCTGCTTAAAGCACCACTCCTTAATAGGTTCATTCATACCGTTTTCGTACATTTGATGAAACTGTCTTGGAAATAACGAGCCTTTTTCCTTCTTACGACATCGCTTTCGGCTGATCAGTGGTTTATAGGTAAGTATTCACGTTGGTTGCACGACTATATACCGGAACGGATACGGTCCGGGCGCAAATACACTTTGATTGACCACGAATGATGCTGCGACATTGACCTTGCAGAGACTGAGGCTCAGGTATACATGAGACTGACAACAAGAGTTGTGCGCCAACAATGGCGGAAGCGCTGCTCACTCCTCTACCTCTTTTCCGTGTGTTTCATCTTTTACATGTCGCCAGTCCGTTTGGGACCCATCGACATGCGAGTTGCTTTTCGGTTAAAGGGGATTCGTCCGTAACCTTCAACATAAGTAACGATGTGCTGAAACACGATTTGCACAATGTGTGTAACGATGTGTTTGCTTCAGATATCCAATGCAGCAACGAAAACAACTCCAAGGCTTTGTTGGGGATTGTACTATCGTCTCCATCTAAGAAGCCTGTAGTTCGGTTTTCAAGTTTGTGTCAGGCTTTTTGTTCCCGGTTAGGAAACGCTGTCGGTCGTTTGTTTATGATAGGTTCGTCGGGTCCGAGCAATCAGAACATTTCTGTATTCGGTCCTTCGTGTCATCTCCTCCAATCAGTGTGTCAATTAACTATCCTTACTAACTTGTATCTGAACGACAACGGAAAGTGTCATCACACTGGTTCATATGTCTGTCTGTCTGTCAGCCGCCCGTGAATCGGCTTCCATCCTTCAAACATATCAAGCAGTACAATCATTGATTTGTAAATGATCTAACTGTCAGTTCATTCCAGATGCTTCTCGCCATCGTGACCGGGTCATTGTCCATTTAGATCTCTTGAGTATTGACATAGCACATTACTTATTAGGTCGCTGAAAATGTACTCTGAAAAATGAATGTATTTCTTCAGTGTTGAGTTTTTTTCTAACTTGTTCTTAATTTTTCTTTCAATGCTTTTAACCTAGGCGAAAATCCATCCTGTCCAGTCAGAATAACCGGTGTGCTGGTTGTGGTACCTTCATTGAGACGCGTGAGTTCAGCATTCCTGTGCCCAATCGTGTACTTATAACGGAAGCCGAAAATGCAGCAATAAAACAAATAGTTGTTCCTTTCCCAGTGTCCACATCCATTTTTTGCTTGGCTGAAAACCCCAAGCTCAGCTTGCAGCCGCGGAGCAGGTTGCTTGTTTGGCTCAACAAATTAGTGAGTAATACTCCCTGGGGTTCTCGTATGGGTTGGTCAGTGGATACAGATGTGAAGAAAAACTCTCATGGCTTCGCAGATTTTGGGATTGAAACATGTCCATCCGTTTTTTCCTATTATTTCCAACACTGGCAGTCCAACATCTGCCAGCCTTCTGTACCATGAGCTTTGGTTAGCGGCTCCAGTCCTCCCAAGTCTTTGCATCCCAACAACGTTCCAGTCGATTCAAAACAGTGGAAAGTTCTGCTATTCCATAGCAGTTATGCGTCAGTGTCTTCCCTCGTATTGCTGCTGTTGGTGATTTAAAAAACCGATAATCAACTCATCTCAGTAGTGCGACTTTGTATACTGAAGATTGACGATCCAGAACAATGGAGATGTTGATACACTGTGTTACTTAGAACGTAACTTGAAACAGGTGGACCGGTCCATTTCATCGCTCCATCTTTGGAATCATCGACATTGCCTCAGTTGCGTGTCCTGACGGACAAGCGAACCTGACGAAATATGGCGACGCGGTTGAACTACTGCTTGATCGATCTACAGTGTTGTTGGTTCACATCAATACCTAACCAGAAACGGTAATATATTCTTCATAATCAATGGCTCTCGGATTCCAGAAATAAAATAACTGGAAAGGTTAGAGAAAATCTCCAAGGTTTCAGGGTTGCAAAATAGCGCATTTGTGTAGCAGTGAGACGTACCGGCTCAGAATCGCTGAGGACAGTAATGGAAGGTCTGACTAAACCGGTATCATTTTAGCTTTTCGAATTAAAAATCCACAAGGCCAAACTCTGTCTAGGTAACGTGCTCACTCTGGCGATCTCATGTGTGACACGATCCGTGGGATTTGCAACCACAGAACAGAGAGAATACCGTAGAGTGCAGCAAATAGGGCGGGACGATCTTGATAGCTGCTGCTCTCAGTTTGTTTCACCTTATCATGACGTATTCCCTGCAAATCTTTTGGCACCAAGTGCTGAGGTTCTTTTTGGCTGACTCGTTGCTTTCAGCCAGCAGTTATTATACCACGACTACACTGGTGATCTGATTTTTGAAGCCCCTACATGTCTTCCTAACCATGATGCAGGCCTCCACTAATACGTCTCGTTGACTCACTTCCGTTGTTTTTTCTGTTCTTTTGTAAGCATGAACCTTTCTGCAGTAACGTGTGTTTCATTGTACTTTTATTTAATGGAGAATGTTTTCCATTTGTTCGGTTCTCACTTCTGCCGCTCTCACCTTGCATGCTTCTGTGCACTTGCTCTTTAAGTATGTGTTGGTTTCCAACTACTCATTTGCACACTAATTTAGTTTTGACGGGAGACTCAACTGAATCCAGCTGAATTTCTGGTTTGTGATGAGCCCCAAGTAGGGCGAAACTGGTCGTGTGCTATCGAAGAGTTTTTTCTGCAACCCTATGAGTAGCGTATTACGTCCAGACAGTTTATTGCGGGATATCGAATATCGTACCAACCGAAGCATGAGACAGAGTTGTGCAGCACACTCAGTTGAAGCGGATTAGCGTAAATGAGATTATGTTGAGTCTCCAGTCAAAACCAAATTAGGGTGCACATGGAAGTATTTGGCGAACTCCGTCCAATTTGGGTTCAAGTGGAACAAAAGGTTGACTGGAACTGGGGAGTGCACCTACTTGATGAGCCTCAAGAAGGGCGAGATCATTCGTGGGCTACCGAATAGTTTTCAGTAACCTTATGAATAGTGTTACGTCTGGATATTTGTTGGTTCTTTTTTCTACGGAACAGCGATCCTGTATGTTGTGTTAACACTAATTCTTCCCTGCCGTACATCTGCGAATAGCTCACTTCTTTCTAAGGCCTTGGGGCGGAAAGGAAAAGGTGCTAGCCTATCGCAGGCATTTTGAGGTGTCCGTGCGATGATGACTTATCATTTCCCACTCCTGTCGTCTTCATTGTATGGCTCTCACTCTCTGCAATACCACACCAACAGAACCATTGGACGTCAGTGAAGTGATTGGGCCATCGGCTCCAACGCGTTGCTTTTGTTTTTATTCTCCTCGTCAGTGGATGAAGCTGTAGCAGCCGGAACAACTGCACTTCGGTGCACGGCTTTTGAACTGAAAAACTGAGCTGAACTAAACTCTTGCTCGCTTGATGGGCCGCCGCAGACCTATGGGAGATTTCGGTCGACTCTTCCAAAGATAAAGTTAGTCGTTGCAGTGCTACTGAAGAGAATATAACTAGGTCTACGAGCTCTCCTTCACAGAAAAAAACTTCTTCGATGACAGAATACGATCACCTGAACTGGCCTTCGGTTTTACAGTTCATATTTCGTCTATCACAACCAATGCATTTCTTTTAATAAATGCTTCCCCTTCTCTGCACTCTTTCCGTCTGTTTAGGCTACCTCAAACGAATGCGGTTCTGTGAGTTTTTCGGGCGATACTTCTGCTGCGTATGTCACGCGAACACGCTGATGGTTCTTCCGGGAAACCTGCTTACCAACTGGGATTTCCGAATGATGCCTGTGTGCAATATCGCCCGGGATCGTCTTCATCAATTACACCGCCAACCGTTGCTTCGTTGGTCTGATTTCAGCCGTCGAGTTGTTCAAGCCCAACCATGTCTGCGAAATTGCCACACTTTGCGCACCCAGGGTCGACTATTGCTGCCTTTTGTGCAGTTCTGTCAAAATGGTGAGCAAAAATTTCATTGTTGTTGCCCTATTTCGGTACGCGCTTTGATTGTTCATCAACTGGTTGTTGGATCTACATTATCCGCCGCGAATCTCGCCGTCATGCTCGATCAATTGTTCAGTCCCTTAGACTATGTGGGGATAATGCTTACTGGCCGTTGTGGTGCCCGGTTTTGTGCGACTAGCCCTCATCTCTTGTGGTTTCCTGACACAGTTCCGAATTCGAGTGTTACTTGTGGTGTTTTCGGTTTTCGAGCCCTATCTGTTTAGGGTCGCGATTACAATCCTTGCTCAGGCGGGACCTGCGATGGAACAGCTGACGGAGTTCTTGAAGTGGAGCCGAGGTCCGGAATGTCAAGATAGAGGAAGTTATGTTCAGAAGACAGGATCTGTACATTTGCCGGACGCATTCGGATGGTATGTAGAGTCCACGTGGATGGCCCAGCTTGAACCACACACAAAATGTCGCCGCGTAGACGAAAGATGTGCCCCGATCTCCGATGGGCTTGTCTGCCCCTGTACTCGAGAATCACCACAGTCTTGGCTTCGGTAAAAAAGCGTGCAGTTACCACCACATCATGTATACCGTACGTTTTACTGCAACCCAGTGTTTGGGTACGGATTCGCACAGCAAACGGCTTTACAGGACAAGGTTGTTGTCCAACTTCAGTTGTGCGAATGTATGGACACGATATCAGCCGGCAGTTGCTTGCTGGCTAATCACAGCTAAACGTAAATTGTGCCTGTATCTTTCGCCAGTCTGCTGGAATTATGGTTTTCCGAGATTGCATTTTCCGCAACCTGACACTGATCCATTGCCTTGACAGAAATTTGTCGTACACGCTTCTCTTTCGATATAACCGTTGACGGATCCAGACTTGCGTCTTTGCATCGCTCAAAGAATTCGGCATACATGGGATTGGGCATCAACCCACTAAAACGTAAGGTTGACGGATATACTCCACCGTAAGTTCTCGATGTTCACTTGGTAAGGAGCGATAGAGAAATTCTGGGCTCTTTATCCCTATTCGATCATCTGATTTGTAGTGGGCAGCTGTTTGTCTTTTTTGGGTATGTTCTCTCGGTGAGTCAGTGTGCGAATTTTGAAAGACAACCTTAAGAGCATCAAGCACTGTATCGGTTTTCACACACGGCTGATGGGACGATGAAAAGCTCAGCTATGTTCCACCTGGTAACTCCCACAAGTGATAATAGTTTGAGTATCAGTTGCGTATTCAGGTAAATGAACCTACTTCATGTGAAACTTTGTGACAAATAAAGGACTCAGTACCGTAGTCATCAAACGCAACCAGCTTAAATTCAGGTGACCTCTGGCGACTGCTGGGCCAGCTACCATAAACCCATAGAATCACCAACAAAATCTTGCTTTGAGTGACAAAAGGTGCTTTTCAACTTATTCGCACTTCCCAAGGTGAGCTTCGTTACCAGTTGATGCCGTCAGTAATGAAGAAATGCAATTTAAAATGATTGCGGTGCTCAATTTATATTCTCAAATTCTCAACCGCATTTGGACTGAGCGTGTAGGGGCATATCATCTCAACGTGTGACGTCACTCATGTAGGTGTCATAGATCCATGAACTTTTAGCACCCAGTTCATACCTACAAATTTATATTAGGGGCCATTTTCCCAATCGATTCAATTCTAGTGCTCAAAGGGGGCAGTAGAATTAGTACTGGCTCTTGCATTATTGAATTAGAAGTTAGTGGGCCTGCTTTAACTGTAACAAGGCAGATTTGTCGTCTGATCCACAGTAGCACAGTCAACCAGAATGATGCCAATGAAAACATCCACAGTCACGCTACTCGGGCAGCTTGACTGAGATTAAGCACGCGTGCTCAGTGTCTCTGCTTTGTTCAACATGGGTGTCCGCGTTACGCTGGTATGGATTCATATTGGTTGTTGTTCTGAGTACAGATTAGCAGTGTATGGATCCGTTAGTCGAATCGTCTGTTTTTTGGCTTTATACTGTGCATGTCATCGCTTGGCACCTGCTTGGGCACTTGCTTTCTCGTTTTGTTGTGCCTAGGATAGCCGCCTGGTAAACATTTCGATTCATTATCGACACCCGAGTAGTACTCAGCCGCATTGAGTTAATGCAGGTAGACCGGTTTGATTGTCCGGAAAGTCTCCTCTCCTAACGAGCACAATGTCACATATTTTTAAGTCTTCGAATAGCTTGTTAGCCCTGTGCACAGTCGTGTCATTCGTAGGTGAAGTCATAAACAGTATCGGTTCCTGTTCAGATAGTTATTGATCTGTTCGCCGAGCTTGGCAATTGGCCTTCCGCCACTAATCGAGCAGAAAACATCAGTACGCGTTTTTTATTTGAGTTGTACTGCACCATGCTGATCTGTGGTGCTGCTGATTTTCACCCCCTATTCTGTCTCCGGGTAAGTTTCAGAAGTCCCTAATGCATTTCTTCAGTAATTAAAAATTTTCCACTTTAATTGGCAGTATGCTGGTGTGAATTGTTTTTTTTTACTCTCTGCCCGCAACCATTCTGTTTTTCTTTGTCTAGCTCAGGAATTGTTGGTGGCTCTGACACAGCTGCCCTCACACTGGTTACAGTCACCGGACATATGGAGCATGGCCGACTTGTGCGCTGTTCGTGATGGGCAATTTGAAAGCCGTCTACGCATGGCTCTCCAACCGATGGTGGACCACCTCTCAGCTTGTCCGAGATGCCGTGCTCAAGGTTACGTGTGTGAGGTGTGTCACTCTGGCCAGATTCTTTTCCCATTCGGTCAGGTGAACACAGTCATGTGCCCAGCCTGTTCAGCTTGCTTCCATCGCAACTGTTTGCGACAGCCACGACCGGAAACTTGTCCACGCTGCATACGGCGGAACGAACGGCGCAAGCGCAGTCAGTCGCACTCAGTGGTTCCACCCATCACTGTCCAGGATGGCGGGGATGAGGACAATGCACTGATGCTGGCTTTGCGTTGACAAGTCTCTTATTGGCATCACGATATCCCGGTCGATACCATATCAGCTTTTTTTATTTGCATCTCTCCTATGCGGGGGTTCTCCTGTGAAGTTCTTGTAGCTTTTCTAAAATCACTAGTTCCTCATATTTGCGGTATACTTTTTTATTCTGATTATATCTACCTTCCAACTGTGTTCCACACACTGTCTTTCATTTTGATGAGGATTGTCTCGAATCGCCAGATTTTCACCTGGTACACCCATCTCCAAATATTCCACTACCTGCATGACCTAATTTTTTATCGACTGTACAAACTTATTGCGCAGGACTCTCTTCCTTTCGCTCTTGAGTTACGCGATCAATTCTAAAAATATTTTTCATTCAAGGCTGCGTCTCCGTTCTTTTATGAACTTGTACTACGCTATAGCATGTCGGTAACTAAAAAGAGCAACTGGATTGGATCGAAGTGATTGCCAGGGAAGACGGCTGGTTTCGGCGCAACACTGGATCATTCGATAGGTCGCAACATTAGCAGTCAAATAGAAACAACGACCAAAATACAATAACGGTAACGAGCTACTTGGACTCTGTACGTTTCATCAGGGTCAAAGCAGCTCGACCTGTTTTTTCCGTAACTCTTGTCTGAAAATTTGTATGACTGTTGCTTCGTGTGTGGACAAAATCCCCCGCGAATATTCGTCAAACAAAATCTTTTGGACGCATTAAACCATGGTCACACCGAAAAAATGCTGGAAAATGTTTAGAAATCTCTTAAAATTAACATGAGGATGTGCCCCATGTCCGGCCCGTCACAGCTGGAGATGAAAAGATGAATTGGACTGAGCAGCCAACGTGTAGTTTTCGCCGTGCATGTCGGGTGCTTGTCGAAGAACATAGCTTTTAAGTTGAAAATTCGAAGGCTGTATCTCGTAGAAAAAGAACAGACAGGACGAAACCCAATTTGAAGTCGTAAAATCTCCTCACACTACGGTAAATCTGTCAGTGGCTTAGAGGAAGAATACTTTCGCAAGATGAGTAAAACTTCCATCTGAGAAGTCGTCACTCGAAAAGCCAGTCAACACGTGACCACGTGATGTGGTTTCCGTGATTGAAGGATGAATGGTGCTTTATCCTGTCTGAGTGAGAGCTAATGACGCCGCTGTTCAGGTCGAACTATTAAGTGTTCAACCACTGGTCGTAAGATAGCGTGTTTGAAACTCTGAGTTTCGTGGGATGCGCACTGCCGATTATTCCCATTAAATATGCACAGTGCCTGTCGGCTTTTTAGCATAAATCGACCTCAATGACGAATCTCAACTGAAAAGTAATCCTCTTTGATGCGTTACTTATGAATAGAATACTTCAGTTCAACATTCCAGGATCATTGGGCGGCAACTATATGTTAAAGTAGGATTATTGGTCATCCTTCGTAAAAAAAAACGGAGGTCAGTTATCAAAACGGTTTTCAAAAGTCACTTGTGAACGTGTAATCTGCGTGGGGTGGTCGCAAACAAATTTGTCCGACCCAGAGACTCGTACAGCTATTCTGCATTTGCCAATTCTTGGGTTATCCCTTCCCAGAGCAGACGGTTTTCACAGGTCCTAATAGTCTATGACCTGAGGTTAGTGATGAGAGGAAACTCCTAAATAAAAGTTGTCGGAGACAGAGTTTTCTTTTATGGAAGCGAGTTAATTAAGCTAGGCACGCCTTTCAGAAATGTTTGTTCAAACCACCCGACTCGACTAAATGAGCACTGGATATCGTCGGGATCAGCAGAACTCATTGCTGGCAGGTCATACCAGCGACGAGTGACTGTGATGTCGCACGCAGATTTCTCAAACAGAAGGTCAAGGGCTTGAAGAGTAACAGAGAACGCTGGTGGATTGAGAAGGCCCAAGAGATGGAAAAGGCTTTAGCTGCAGGCAACAGCCGCGCCCTATGTCAACTGATTGGACCAACCGGTCAAACGAAGACGGGTGTCAGCGAAACGATATGCGGGAAAAGCGGAACGGTAATTCACTTCCTCAGTCGTCGTCTTGAGCGATGGGCTGAGCACTTCCAAGGACAGTTCAGCTGGTCTCCTTCAACACAATAACTGCGGGAATCCAAAGGGTATGAATGGAAAATCGACACCAGCATGCCGTCAACAACCAAATCCCAACGTGAGCTATCAGTCCTCCAACGCGACAAGGCACCTGACGCGGATGGCCTACACCCCGCACTCTTCAAAGAAGGTGGCGAGGTCCTGATGAACAGTCTGACAACCATACTGCAGAACATTTGGAACGAAAACAGAATACCAGTCGAACGGATTGCCTGGACCCCCATCCCAGTCTTCAAAAAGGGGTGCGAAAACCATCATGGCATTAGCCTTGTAACCGTCGCATCCAAGGTGCTGTCCGGTATTATTGTGCGCAGGTTGATCGACTACCGGAAGAGACAGATTTGTGGGAAGTAAGCTGGGTTTCTCCCTGTCCGGAGATGTGTTGACCATATTTTTACCCTGAGACAAGTTCGTGAACAGCGCCACTCTTTCAAACACCCCATGTTGATTATTTTTCTTTATCCGAAAGCTGCTTGTTACTCTGTCGATCGATGGCGATGTCTGGCGATCAAGGGTGTCCCAGATTTATATTTCTCATGAGGGTGCTGTATGCGAACACCTGTGGACAGGTACGAGTATGTGGCAACCTTTCACCTGAGTTCACTACATCTAGTGGTGTAAGACAAGGCTGCCCTCTCTCGCCTTTCCAATTCAACTTCGTTATTGATGTACTGCTTGAAATTTATCTGCCTGCCTCTGAAACTTGAAGTTCGAAATGCTCACCGGATGTTCGCCCACAGATATTGATTATGTGGATGATATTGGTCTCCTAGGTTCACATCCTTCAAAAATGCTAGCCATTTTAAATAACCTAAATACTTACCCCGCACGATTTGGCATGCGCTTCACACCTGCAAAGTGCAAAGTGCTGCTACATGACTGGGTGGGATCAAACCCGAACCTCGTGCTCACAGACGCGCCAATAGATAAATTTGTTTACCTAGGCAGTTTTATGGGTTCCGGTGGATTTTCTGGAGATGATATCATTTCTCAAATCAGGGCGGGATGGCTCAGTGGTTAGAGCGCGACTTTACTGACCGGTAGGTCCGTGGTTCGAACCCGACCTTTGCCTCTCGGCCCCCCCCCTGTCTAGGCTTGGGCAACCTGGCGGTATCCCAGCTGTCGTGCTTCCCTTTTGTTGCATGGCAGCTAGGCACCGAAAGGGTGTTACAACTGAACAATTATCTTTTTTCCTGGGGAAGGCCAGGGCAGCTTTTGCCAACCTACGACACCTATGGCGCCGACGTGACGTCACTGTCTGACAAGGGCAGAGTTTACGCTGCGGCAGTGCGATCCATGCTGCTTTTTGGATCAGAACCGTGGTCTGTATGCGCAGAGGGTATACGAAGGTAGTCAGTGTTTGACCGTTGGTGTCTCTGAAACATTAGTCGGTTCTGGTGGGAACATCAGATTAGTAATGCTGAGGTAGGCCAGACAGTCCTAAGGAGTCCCGCGATAGGACATGTACTCTGAATGCCAGAAGGCCGCCTGCCTCGCAGAGCTCTTTTCGCCCAGCCCTGTGCTAAGTGGAAGAGACAGCGAGGCTGACAGTGTATGACCTGGCAACGAATTATTAGAACTAACCAGTCAACTGGGTCTGGTCGGCAACTACCGCCTCCCTGGGTGGGGACCCGGGACTTCACTCATAAAAGGTTAATGACACTGGTAGAATTGATCCAATGGAGCAGTCAGTGGCGCTCGTGCATCAAAGCTATCGCCTTCACTATGCAGCCACCCAGTTCCCTAACTAACTGAACACGCCATCGCCACCAGTGCTTAGCTGTATATCCCCCACTTACCGATGATCGAAACTGTAGCAGCCGGAACCAGTATACCCATGATATATGGTTTATAGCTGTCATATCGAATTGACTGAATTGAACTGAAGTGAATTTATTCTTTCTTTCTCCTCAAGTTGTCACCGGCTCCCAACTCCCTTATAGGACAAAAGCAGAATTTCCCATCGCTTATTTGTTTGTGTTTTGTATTTGCACGTCCGATCCCGGTCTGCATTCATCTGTTTGTACTTTTTGATTACAGATTACATGTGTAGATGGCATCACACATCGAATTCAGGCTTGCTGTAAGCTGGTCGGCATATACCGGATAGACAACAAGCAAGGTAAACATTTTCAGCCCTATTGGGAATCATCAACATTCTGCAGAATCACAAGGTATGTCTGCACCCCTAGCCTTCCGGATGGTAACCGAACACTCAGTACTCGAGTTAAGAGCGGCTCTAAGCCCAGTAGCCACCATAAACATCCATGAAGAAGCAAAATGCCTTGAATACTTTCTTTTCTCGTGTTTCAACATACGCATTTTGAACGAAAATCTACCGTTGCCTGCCGTGCTCATCTCCTTCGGTCTTGTTTCGAACCAAGACCAAAGTCTTCAGAACCAGTGACTCAGCGCGCTTCCATTTCCCAATTGACCTCTGTTTATTTTTTCGTCGGGGTTTGCTCTTATGCCTCCCACTCACATGTCCCTGCTGGATTCGTTCACATCAGATTTCCAGAAATTTAGTCTAAAACTCTCTTACCTGAAGCAATATATAGTTGTTAATCTCCTGGTGACAATGACCTGCGTCAGCTTTTCTCCCTCCTTGATATTTCTAGCTTGACTCCACTGCTGGACCCTGTATTCTTGACGAATTCAACGTTCATAATTCCGGGTGGTTTACTTCCTGAAACTCCTCTGATCATGCTATCCGCGAAACGGTTCGCTTTCTTAGTCACCGTTATCTTTCTTATTTCATGATACCTCCCACTGCCATTCCTAAGCATCACAGGAACGCTATAAGCCCTGAAACTCTCTCACAACTGCCCCCCATGCTGTTTCCACTCTCTACTTCAGGGTTTTCATAACACAGCGCGATCTTGTTGCCTTGCCAGACTCAGCCTATCCACTATTTTTGCCCTTTTGACTTAATAATCCTTCATATTCATTCTCCCCCGATTACTTGTATGTCCACAATTTTTGAAATGCTGTGGTACAGTGAAAGACAAATTCATCGGTCGTAGGGCTGAATTACTACAGAAGTCTCTTCCCATGGCTCTACCTCTTTCGAGCCTAACCGAAACAGCTAGTTATCATTTTTCACTCTTTGGTTTCCTTTCATTTCTGATGCACATGGTGTCCCCATTCCCTCCTCCAACCGAACACTGATCACTCTGTCCAGAACTCCAACTTCTGCTGTATCTGTTTATTCCACATCACTACACTTTAAAGTGCCCATCAAATCCAAACAAACCGTCTCTTCATTTGCTGTTTCACCTGGTGATATCCTGATGATGTTCTGCCCCGTAAGTGTACATTCAAACTATCCTCCAACATGGTTCGCTCTTTCAATCTATCCTTCTCCATGGAATCCGCCCGGTGTTATTTCCATTTTCAGTTGTTTGGACAGTCCAACCTCGTTATTCATCGCCTCACTTCTGTCACTCTCCTTTTTTTCAAAGTCCTGGAATAGTTGATGTATCAGCATACAAAAACTTATTGAGTGGTCACCAAAATGGATTCGATGCAAACACTGTTTACTTGTTACGTTGGCATAATGTCACACTCCTGGTCCTCCATGTTGGACATGTTTGCTGAAACAGAATTCATATCACTTGATATTGAAAGCTTTTGATGGCTTAAGGTGAACTGTTCTATGCAAACTCCCGATACTGTACTACATCCGAGGATGGTCAGTTGGAGTTCAAACTTCTTGGGAGTCCGGTCAACTTTCATAACATGGTTTTTTTTCGACTGCTTGTCTTTAATCTATTGTGGTCTATAATTGAAATTCTACATGGTTCAATGGATCACGCTTTAGGACACTAATGAGTGACCTCTTTTGAGCGTCCGGCTGCACGCACAACGTATGCACGTATACGAACCGAAGCCATCGACAGGCCGAAATTCTCTTAAAATCACAGTTCTCCCGTGTTTGTCGACTCGTCACCAACCTACGCAGAACAGGGCCCTCGATACCATAAGGGAGGGAGATTTGGCTTGCGAACAGCTTGGCTGGAAGAAAAGTTGTCGCGTGATGATAAGCATTCAGGTCTAACCTGGGACTTACTGAGAGTATCCAGACCGACGGTTTTTTCGTCAGCTTGTCGTGCAGTAACATTTGGCCTTTTCACATCATCCATTTTTCTAGCTGATGATATTTTGTACGTTAGACACCAATCCCTTAAATCTTCTTATTGGTTTTACTATCCGGTGGACCTGTTTGCCTGGTATCAATGTCGTTCTCATTCGGTGATGTGTAAACAAGCCTCTTTTTACTCCACCAACGATTCACTCATTTGTATGTCGGTTGCTTTTTTTATTTGTGAGGCCTCTGTATGGACACATTTAGGTGCCCTCCAAATCTTACCACTGACATCGAAAGCAATACATACCGTCAACTACCTGTGGAACGTAAATTATTTTGATTATCACCATCGTCATCAGCTACAAACTCTGTTTGTGCCGTTCAGGAGTTTGGGTGACAATAAATCATTTGAATCCTATTGTGGCTGGGTCTCATCTGTTTTCTCAGATTTTGAATAACAAGATCTGGAGTTTCGGTACTCTTTAGAGTGAAGTGATGGTAACAATCCATCCTTTCTAGTGCGTACGTTCTTGTGAGTAGTGACAGCACTGTTCAGGACGACGAGACTTTGGAGGAGGGATGATCTTTTGTGATGTGCTACTGAAATAGCCGGTGCGGAGTACATGCAGAAAGCCACCGGGGTGATCTTGTGCTGAGGGACTCTGAGAAGGGAATTTTTCCCTTGTTACCACGCTACTCACACTTTATGAGTAGTCATCTCGCCGTACAAAAGATGGTCAAACTCGGAAAGCAAAACGTCACATAATACACAGACCTTAAGACAAGTGGGAAAAGCTTGGGAGCAACCGCAATTCATCGCTTCATAAAATATGTGGAAAAAGTCGACTGATTTAAACATGGTCAGCGTCTCGCTTTTGACTAAACCTGGTCAGGTCAAATGGGTAAGTGATCAGGTTCGGTAGTTTTTAAGGCAGCGTGAGGTTCTTGGCAGGTATTATAAAAACCACTCACCGGGAAATCTATTATTTACATTAAGAATTCATATGACTTTGCCAACAAAGCAGCGGGTGTCACCGTGGAACCAGACGACATTTCTTTAATTTGGATGTCAATTCGCTATTTACAGATGTGCCAAAAAGGGACTCTTTGGAAATAGTTAAGAGATTGCTACTATCAGATACCACCCTTTCAGAACGGACACAGCTTACGGTAGACGAAATAGTGGAAGGTATAAAAGCACTCCTGAATCTCACCCACTTCCTTTTTGACTCCCTGGTTTACACTCAAGAACAAGGGACCTCCAATATCCCCGGTTTTGGCAAATATTTTTATGGAAGACTTTGAACAGAAAGCCTTACCCGGATTCCCATGTCCAACCAAGATATTCTGGAGTTATGTAGATGACACCTTCGCCGTGATGGAACGAGACGAGGTCAGCGAGTTTTACGACTATCAGAATGAACTGAATCCACACATCAAATTTAGTATAGAGATAGAGTCAACTTCGGGTACACTGGTCTTCTCAGACTGCATGACACATAAGGTCGGGGGGAACTAAAGACCACGGTGTACGAGAAGCCAACTGGTTCTGGGACAATTTTGAACTACTCGTCTACCCATCCAAAGTCAGTATTCACCAGTACTACCTCATCAGTGTTTAGGCGTATAAGGGCCTTGTACACAGAAGAAGTTGATCGGACAGCGGCCCAAATTGAAGGCCAAACTTTGGGGTGGTTGATATCCAGCTGGTTTAATTAGGCGTCAGTTGCGAAGGGTGGTCGTACCGGTGGTGAAACCCAACAGGGAATGGATTGGGACTGCCGTTATTCCATATAAACCAGGGACATCGAAAGTCATTCGCAGGATTCTAAACGAGGCTAACATAAGAGTGGCTTTCCAGAAGGGCAACACTGTGCGCTCTGCAATGGTGCACTTGAAGTATGGCTTCCCGGAGAACAGAACCAGGGACTGTGTCTACAAAATTAAGTGTGATACCTGCATTAAGGTCTATGTAGAACAGACGGCCAGGGAACTCCACACCAGAATCGGAGAGCATATGAGAAAAATAAACAGACCGCCGAGGAACGCAGATGAATATCGACCGTTACTGGAAGACTCAGCCTTGGCGGAACATGCACTGGACACGGGACACAAAATAGATTTAGAAAATGTTGAGGTTTTGAGGCGCCACAAAGACTGATGGCCGAGGCAGTGGAAATCGCCAAGCACCATAATGTTAATAAGGTAAAAGGCGTAGAACTGGCAAGCGTGTGGAGAACGGTCTTGGATCAGCCGAGCTGACACCTGTTGGTGTGCGGATATCAGGAGTCATCAACACAAGTAGCTTGGATGTGAATTGCACTTAGTCTCACCCAACACCCCCTCAACTAAACTGTCGTAACATTCACAAGCCCACAAAGATCAACGAAATCTGGCAGTAGTAACCAAGGTGAATCATCAGTTGGAGCACCTTAAGGTGGAAGATTAAAAAACCACACTGATTTGAAACTCACCCAAACCACCAACCGCAAGATTTAGGCAACCACACTAACCGACAAGACCCTTCAATTGAGCGTTTCAGAGAAGTTTGGTAAACAATCGGTGGCATTCACCGCTGATCTAGTGTGCCAATCTGGAGAGGTCTTACCGATTGGTTCTCCGTCTGCCTTAAAACCTGGCCAAATTGGCGACCTGCTCACCTGGCCTGATGAAGCTTTTGCGTGAAAAGAGAAACGTTGCCCATTTAAAAATTACCTATTGTTTACCCTTCTGAAACGAAAGGATAAGAACTAATTATCGAGCTCTGTTTTGACCAAATATGTCGGTTATGAACGCCGTTTAAAAGTTCTTTTTAGTTCGTGTAAATTACGTTGGTGTTAAAGGGATGCTCACCTGAATATGTCGTCTATGGTCTTCTCTAACTTAATGTACTGTATAAACG
>SJOL01006946.1:451089-511297 GCA_004794785.1 Opisthorchis felineus | reverse complement strand
TACCTCATCAGTGTTTAGGCGTATAAGGGCCTTCTACACAGAAGAAGTTGATCGGACAGCGGCCCAAATTGAAGGCCAAACTTTGGGGTGGTTGATATCCAGCTGGTTTAATTAGGCGTCAGTTGCGAAGGGTGGTCGTACCGGTGGTGAAACCCAACAGGGAATGGATTGGGACTGCCGTTATTCCATATAAACCAGGGACATCGAAAGTCATTCGAAGGATTCTAAACGAGGCTAACATAAGAGTGGCTTTCCAGAAGGGCAACACTGTGCGCTCTGCAATGGTGCACTTGAAGTATGGCTTCCCGGAGAACAGAACCAGGGACTGTGTCTACAAAATTAAGTGTGATGCCTGCATTAAGGTCTATGTAGAACAGACGGCCAGGGAACTCCACACCAGAATCGGAGAGCACATGAGAAAAATAAACAGACCGCCGAGGAACGCAGATGAATATCGACCGTTACTGAAAGACTCAGCCTTGGCGGAACATGCACTGGACACGGGACACAAAATAGATTTAGAAAATGTTGAGGTTTTGAGGCGCCACAAAGACTGATGGCCGAGGCAGTGGAAATCGCCAAGCACCATAATGTTAATAAGGTAAAAGGCGTAGAACTGGCAAGCGTGTGGAGAACGGTCTTGGATCAGCCGAGCTGACACCTGTTGGTGTGCGGATATCAGGTGTCATCAACACAAGTATCTTGGATGTGAATTGCACTTAGTCTCACCCAACACCCCCTCAACTAAATTGTCGTAACATTCACAAGCCCACAGAGATCAACGAAATCTGGCAGTAGTAACCAAGGTGAATCATCAGTTGGAGCACCTTGAGGTGGAAGATTAAAAAACCACACTGATTTGAAACTCACCCAAACCACCAACCGCAAGATTTAGGCAACCACACTAACCGACAAGACCCTTCAATTGAGCGTTTTAGAGAAGTTTGGTAAACAATCGGTGGCATTCACCGCTGATCTAGTGTGCCAATCTGGAGAGGTCTTACCGATTGGTTCTCCGTCTGCCTTAAAACCTGGCCAAATTGGCGACCTGCTCACCTGGCCTGATGAAGCTTTTGCGTGAAAAGAGAAACGTTGCCCATTTAAAAATTACCTATTGTTTACCCTTCTGAAACGAAAGGATAAGAACTAATTATCGAGCTCTGTTTTGACCAAATATGTCGGTTATGAACGCCGTTTAAAAGTTCTTTTTAGTTCGTGTAAATTACGTTGGTGTTAAAGGGATGCTCACCTGAATATGTCGTCTATGGTCTTCTCTAACTTAATGTACTGTATAAACGTCGCCTCACAGTTCAAGTGAAACAGTTTGGTATCTAAGTAGAACATAAGGTTGATAGATTCTCAAGGAATACACCCACTTTAAGAAAGGCGAAACTGCCAGTGGGTTATCTAAAAGTTTTCATTGACGTTATAAGTAACGTGCTATGTCACAGCACTGCACTTCGTTTTGGTTAGTTTGGCTGGCTAACTCATACGATCGATGGATTAAGTGTAAGATGTATAAATAATCAAGTTGAGACAGATTATGGTATTTTAGTTTCTGAATGTGGATCCTGTATGGATTTTGGCCTGCTTGGGTGTTGCGCTTTAGATTCAAGCCGTTCATCTTCACTTATAATGACACAGCGAAACAAGTCTGTTCCGCTTATCTAGAGCTGTTCCCACGCGTAGCGACTCCAAACCCTCCAATCAACCCAAGTTAGAATGATTGGCACTTTCGCCACCTGGGACATTAGTCGCACTGGTGTAACTCAAGACTTCCACTATTTCCAGTGCCTGCTGCCGATTCCGATTGTTTAACGAACTGATAATAAACATTTGCACTTCTTGGTGGTTTGCCTGTGCTCACCAGTTCTGAGATGTAGCTCCCTGACTGTTTTTCTCGTACAAACTTTCGTGCAGTCCTCACAACTCTACCAACTAAGAGGCGATTTTTCCTTTGTGAAAGTACTTGGCGTAAACTTTTCATCGGAACGGTGCTCTAATGTTGGCCATACTGAGCGCCCTTGTACTGTTTTAATAAATCCCTGTTTTGTAACGAATGACTGCTGCCCATTTCTTGTTGAGTCTTGATACAGGAGCTAATAACCGGTTTTGATTGTCTAGCATTTTGATTCGCCGACTTTCTCATTTCTTAAAGTTGCTTTCTGACCTCAATTTGTGATGCTGCTCAATGAACATCTGGTGTTTCGTGGGTCCTAAACAGTTGCGCACTCCATCCCTACGCTTTTTGACTACTGACGTAGTCATCCCATTGTTAAACTGTCGACAAAGCCCATCATATGGGTATTTTTCCTGTTTCGCTGGTCGTCACCGTTAGCCCCACCAACTGTGGTTTTGCTCTTTAATCGGTTTCAATGATGCTAGTCTCCTTCTAGGGTAATTAGCTGCCCTCCCCCACCCCCCACCGCATTCTTCTGGCACACTAGTAAGAAATCCTCGCTGGTTGGACCTATTTCATCTATTTACCACACTACAATAACTAGTAGATAGGTTATTTTCTTGAAGGGAACTACTCATACGATTGCTGAAAACCTCGGCAGCCCACGACCGGCTTCGCCCTTTTAATGACTTAACAGGTAAGTGCAGTATCCTAGTTTCTGTCAACCTAGATCAATCCAAATTGAATGGAATTCGCCCATTACTCTCATTTACACACTGTTTAATTTTGACAGCAGACTAAACTGAATCCACCTGAATCTCGCGTTTATGGTGTTCTTCAACTAAATGGGCTACACAACGACTGCCTACCAACGACACTACTCTAGTATCTTATTACAAAGTTCTCACTATTAGCACAGAATGCTCACGCACCCAGAGTGATAGCGTACTCAGTTGACAAGATTGACCGAAGCATTCGCCAAGCAGACGTTTCTCTGGTCACTTGGGTGAAAAGGCCAGCCCATCCTAAAATAAAATGTTGCACTTCCTCCAGAACTTCAGGCACTATTCACATTTCCTGTCAACTATAATTTTATATGCCACAATAGGTCTCCTAATCAACGTCCTGCTAGTCATGGGCTTACCTTATTCGTTGTGAAAATGGCCCTGCATTCTGTGGGACTTGCTTATCACAGCGACAGTAGTTTGATATGTTGTCGGAGTGTTTGAATGTGCGCAACCAAGTACCTGGCTGGGTTGGATAGCCGCAAGCTCTCAGGCCATACACTGGGTGACATTCATTTCAGAAAGGGGCATCAAATCCAGACTGAAAGCAGGATTTTTATAGTTCGAGCCACACCGGTTTCGGTTTGACAAATTTTGCTAAGTGGCAGTTACATGCTTATGCGAGGTTCTGTGTAGGTCATACAAAAACCGTGCTACGCTGACTCCTTCAAGTTTCTTTTAAGATCATCTCACCCCTTTGGGGAGCGTACGAACGTCACTTTTGGGGAAAATCTCGCTCTTTTATCTCCAATCGACTTCAGGGTGAACCGTTACGGTCCCTACGTGCAAACTGGTCATTTCTCGCAAGCCAGTCCTTAGTTAAGTGATTTTCTTGGTGTATATACAGGCTTTCCTGTGACTGTGTGTGGTGGAAAGTTTCAATATCTAATATTTTGTGTTTCTATTTGCAGTACTTATATTCTACTCACTGACTCTTGATCAGTGTATCTTAATGGAGATTATTTAAAGCCTATTTTGAAGACTCTAGTCATCTGAGCGAAGAAGCGCTCACCCATAAATTAAGTTGCTATTAACAGAGGACTTGACTGAAGATGAACTGAATCTCTAGTTTACAATGTGTCGCACAAAGGCCGCACTTGGAACGATGTTCGAGCTGTCGAAGGAAAGTATATCCATCAGGTGCAGTGAGATTCAGACGATTCTCCCGTTACCGTTTATCTTGACATTTGTCCCATTTGGTGTTCACTTACCGAATAAGTTTGATGGGACTTAGGGGGCTGGGCCTACGTGATGAATTTACCGATGCATCACAAGATTGTCGGCATCCGGACAATAAGTGGGGAGCAATGTGATCGTTGCAGTACGAATGGCGCATTTGCTTTTTAGGTCTGTGTATGGCTCAGAACAATTATCCATCAAGTGAGTTGTAAGCCGCGTTTAGGTGTCATAGCAGCCAGCGTTGCGCGGATCTAACGTGGTCGAAAACAGAGGCAATTAGTGGGGGCTTCGGTCTTCATGATTCCGACCGGGTAAACGACATCCCGGGGCGGCGGGCACAGCACCGATGGCAGTCACGTGACCTGCCAGACAAGGGGACCAGGGCACAAATCAAGCGACAGATAACCAAGCCATTTGTCCTCCGCATGAGACGCCGACGATTGGATAACCTAGCCAAGGTTGTTGAGACTCATGGGGCGTTTGATTGGTCGGTTATCTCGACCACATGAATCACTGGTCTACGGCTTGCCAGCACCACCCCCCACCGCCATGCGTGCGCCAACCCAGAATAGGCGAGACAAAGGAGACGACGAAGCATGGACGTGCAGATGACGCCCTCAGAAGTCACGGGTCGGGTTGATTGGTGGAAGTTAGCAATCGTGATCCGGGCGGACTAAGTTCATGTCAGTCCGTAGACATATGAGCGGCCGAATGTGGCGGTTTGTGCGCTCGCCCTGACACTGGTGATAACTTTCTTGAGGGTTCCAATGAACGCTGCGACGCACATTTATTTGCAGTCTAATGTGCTTGTGGATGCTTTGGAGGCGGTTACACCGGAATCAACAATGGATGATGCTTCGACAGATGAATTGGATGAAAATATATGCAACGGCGCGAGTCCAAGCTCATCCGACGAAGACGATGCATTGCCAAAGTTCCGCGAATCTGTTGCCCCGTCGGTTATCGTTGAAAGCTGTAGAACCCCAAAAACAACCACTTATCCTTCCTTAGGCGTCCAACAAGGAGATGCGAAGTGGAATTTGGTTAAAGTGCGCGTCAGTTTTGACGTGACCCGCAAAGGTACGTGTAAATTTTCATAGAAAGTTAATGTGGCCCTAAATAATTTTCACCTGTATAAGTCCTCACCGAGTTTTCATTAGTTTGTCTAGGCACAATTCATGGTGAAATTTGAAAAAATCCCAAAGTTCGTTTTTGACTATCATTTCAATGTTTCATTAGCTCTGTTAACTCTTTTCGAGCCATCATGTTGCAGAATTACAGAGAATCAAGGAAAGATGATGTAACGTGCGTGTTACATCGGAATAATCAAAATCGTCGCTGCGAACTCGAATGGAAGAATGGTTTTATGTGAGGATCCCACCTTGAAAAAGGGCTGACACATAAATAGCACACAACTGCTAGGGATAGTGAGCACACTTAGTAAACTAGATATGGTAATTCTGGAAGTCGTGTAACCAAACGCTGCAGGACTAAATTCTACCGTCTTTCACTGAGGTTCCCCGGAAGCCTAACTTATCTGTTGACAATATTATTATCATCAGAGATCAACAATGTGACTGATACTTCTCTGCCGTAAAACCACAAGATTTAACCAGTTAATTTAAACTCTCAAAATCAAAAGAATGGGTGAGGTAGATATCCGGTGCTAGCCTCCCGCAATCATTCTTAGGTGCTTTTCCCTCCTCCCAAACACTTAATTAGACAGCTTCCAAAGGAACTGACATCGATTAGCCGCAGTTTCTCCAGCCAAACTTGGGGGAGGGAGGTCTCGGGGACCTCATACTGGAAAGCGAACCGCAAAAACAACACGCAAGCTCTTCCTAAGCTCTTCCATTCCATCTCACGCCATGTCTAGCAGTCATACAACAATGTAGCCCCTACTGTAGTCTGGTCCAAGCGGCTCTAGAGACTCAGTGAAAAATATCTTTTTGGCGCAACAAGGGATGGCAAATGCTTAAATATCCCCATGGTTGGAACAATTAGTAGCGGTGATTCGGACACTCGTTCAGTTCAGTTGTAGCACCCTTTCGGTGCCTAGTTGCCACGCCACCCGAAGAAAGCACAAGGGCTGGGATATTGCCAGGTTGCCCAAGCCCAGACAAGGGAAGTCGAGATGCAGAGGTGGGGTTCGAACCACGAACCTTCCGGAAAGTAATTTCGCGCTCTAACCACTGAGCCATTCTGACACTAACACGCCACAATCCGAACCAAACAAATAACCGGGTGCGTAAAATTGTCCACAGCATCCAGTGCTTTTTCTTGGATTGCAGTGGGCATGTTAGGACACTGCACATTCTGAAGCGTGACTTTGCACTTTGAAGGTGTAAGGCTATGTCGAAAGATGGTATGGTTGTGGTCAATTTATTCAACTGAGTATGTGCTTGGCAGTCGCATTCAAAGGTGAGTATGATGTCTTCTCCCTAGTCTAGATCAACAAGCAACGAGTTGAACACCGTTTATTTCTGTATTCATTCACCATCGAAGCCGCACCTTAGAAGAAACAGTGGGAAATTGTAAAAGGCACAATGATGACTTTGTTGACTGCATTCTGGAAACGTACGCTTCAGTGAATGTTTCTGGACGATGTACGATTACCGCCTGCACCATGAGCTTGGGACGGGCTTATCAGTGAAGAAGCCGTAGGCGCTCAATAGTGATCTTGCTGAGTTAGCTAAGAGAAAGATGCTTATCGACGCTTGCATTGCCCGATCGTGTTAAAAAGTATTCGTCGTCTTTGCTTCTTAACTTTGGATATGAACAAATATTTTGACCTATCTTTTCTCATGTTAGATGAATTAGGCTTTGCAGGAATATCCTTTGATGTCTATCTGGAAGTGTGTCATCGAAAGTCAGTCTTTCTACGCCCACCTAGGACGAAAGGCCATATGTGGCCGAACTCTTCCGTTTTGTTCTTTCCACCTCGGGATTTTTTGAAAAATGTTATAATGTTGCGCTGTTGAAACACCGGTGCTCAAACCTGTCGCTGCTGTCAATGGTGAATGAGCACAGTTCACTTCAGCTAGTTAATGAGATCAGTGATCGACGGGCACTCTCGATTGAGTGCAACTTCATGAACGTATAGTGTTCTGCTTGGGGAAATAAGCGTTAATTCTACGAACAACATCTTAAGTCTTCACGACAAATCAGTGTAGGCTCCCGTCGTTTTTCGTTGTTCAGGATTACCAGTTGGTATGTTGGAATTGAGCGATGAAGGGCTTGAATGTTAAATATTGAAAGGAAATTTTGAAAGCTTCCTGTGTTTAAGATCACGCTCACATATCCCATTGCTCTCAAAGTGTCCAACTTAAATCAGTGCATTTGTTTCAAACAAATCACTGTCGCAACTTTGAGAGCTCGCTTACTATTGATTTGGTGCTATTATTATGTAGGCAGACGGACGCTAATCTTCAGTCCGAATGATCTTAGTCACACTAATGACATTTTGCTTCATTTTTAACTCACATTTTTCCGATTTGGTCAAACCATTCACGCTCATTTCTGTCTGATAGGTGAGCGAAGTCTAGTGATCGACGGTTACAAATTCACAAAGTCCCGTGATGGGATGGGGGATCGGGTTTTCTGGCGCTGTTCACGTCGTGAATGTAAGGCTACAGCTGTCACCGTTGCCGATCGAGTGGAACATATCCGTGCAATCCATACACACGATCCACCCGTCGCTGCAGAGTTCTTTACCAATACACGCACCCAACATGAACAGGAGGTCAAGTTCAATAACCTCTCCGGGGGGATGCAAAATGGTCGTAGAAAAAGCCACCCTATCTCAGCTAGTAGGAGCGCTGATCCACGCGCCTTTGAGTTAGACTCGAACTTTCCGTTGCGTCATTCTGAGTCGGATTCCAAGTCGGCGTCTAGTATGTTCGAACAGATCTCTCCTGAGAACACGCTGCCAGGAGGACCACTGAACAACGGCTCAAACGGTACTCTAGCTTCGGTCTTGGGTCGATTGACTGATGTCTCCACAGAAGCTGTTCTCAACAAAACAACAATGGCACAGGTATGATAGCGTGTCATTGTTGATTGACTGAGTTGTCAAATCCCATTGGTTACTTAAGTTTCCGTTTTTCGTGGCTTTTACTCATGCTCGGAGCGCTGACCTGATACCATAGCCAAGCCAAACATCCAGACGACACAAATTGTTTCTTCCGGGAGGAATATCTTTTGTCGATTTTTTGGTGTCCATTGTCTCCCGACGAAATCGACACAACACAGCTGTATGACAATAAACGGCGTCCATAACCGATCCATGAACATGGAGGTGCCGCAAATTCAGGTAACAGTCCGTCACCCACTGAATCTCTTTTGAGCGCATACAAATCCTTAAAATGACACCGCAGTTGTTTCTCCTTTAATTTCAAGCTCATATTAGACATCGGACTCAAAGTTACCAATTGATTGGGGCAACCTTATCACACATCCCGGCTCAGAACATATTATCTGACAAATAGGTGATCTGTGCGCGCAACGATGGTGTTCCCTAAAAATGTTGACGAAACACCTGCAAGTCACTTGCCTAGCTCGGTGAACAGATCAACAGCCACCTGAACAACGACTAATATATTCACCCAAATTTTCAATATTGCTGACTGTAGTGTGCAAAGAGGTCTTCAACAAAACAGGACAGGATAATTCCTTCGTTGACTTGCTCAGAAGGTTTTTTCAAACCTCGGCCCATTTTTATTCGCTCACCTTTTGTTATCTCTTCATATGGAATGTCTCCCCCACTTCAGTGTCGGTCGGTTAGTCCTAGTGATTCAATTTCAGACCTTTGTGTGTGTCAAAGCTGGGATTCAATAAGGGAAAACAGTTGCTGAAGTCGATCTCAGTGCATAAAGCAGTTATCTTGGCTCACTTTCCATGGCTGTTAAAAAGACTTTGTGCTTCAGCTTCATGACTTCACAGCCACTGTATGGACTGTCAAGTTATTCCGCAGCATGGGTTGGGAGTTTGAATAAATCATTTCCAACCATCGTTTACAATAGCGTATCTATTATTCTTCGGGTGGAACTCCTCCACAATATCCCCTGCCGCTTTACACTGTTTCACAGAATATAGCGCAAAACTGGAGCCGGATATACATTCATCCGAGTTGTCCATTATTCATCCAAGATTCATGTTTGCGGTATGCGGTTGTAACTGAGTATTCTAGGTAGACTGTGAATTCAACAGTTTCCTAACCACGGAATGTCTGCACAAAACGGCTAGCGAAAAGGATGTCTTTTGGTGGGACTGTGAGAAGATCTGGGAATTTTTTAAATAAAAGTGAGGCCAGTCTATGCTGAAAAGCTGGGAAGCACTGCACAGCTGTTTCATCCTCATTTGGAATCATCAGCAGTGTGAATCTCACGAGGCTCTATGGTGTTTCAAACCTGCGACCTACCGGCTTGTGGTTGGAACACTTAACCGTTCGGCCACCAACGGCTGATCAGCAGTGTGATTAACTTGCACTTAGACAGGATATAGCGCCGCTCATTCTTCAACCACGGGAACCACATCATGTGGTCACCCTGTGACCGGCTCCTCCAGTGACGACTTCTCAAATGGAAGTTTCACTCATCTTGTGACATTCTTCCTCTGAGCTACGTATTGACTCATATTAGTGTGACGACGACTGCATGGGGACACTGCTTGTTTTATAATTCAGGATCATTCTTAAGTAGTCGGTGTTAGCACTTCTTACTCACTCAACTAACAGGGAATCTGTTTTCCGTTCTGTGCATTCTTAGACAGCATGGGACACATGTCACCCTTAGAAATGCATCCGTTCAATCGAAATTCATATGCCTTTCCAAGTGTAATACTTGATACGATAAATCTAGCCGCCTGTCCAGGTATGAAGGGTTGGTTGATTTAGCTTATAACTTAGTCTTGCGCTCAGCTCAGGTATCTGGATTCTTGAACTAAACTATTCACTGTTGTACGGGGAGAGTTCTGTGGTTCTCGATGGGTAGGTTAATACTACACCAATTTCCGTTTGTAGTAACCTCCAGCAGGTCGATTATAATCTCCAGGGCAAAAACTGTCCAAAGTCAAGCCATTCCCATGGGGAGTCCACCGTTTCTCACTGGCCGCAATCTAATTTGCAAGTCCTTGCACCGGGGGGCTGGCACTGTACCATTTTTCGTATTGCCCTTACATGCAGGGTGCCATAGATCCTGTCGGATATCCTGCCTATGGTTACTTGTATGAGGTTGTAATTTAGCGGGGTCCGTACATTGTTGTTCGTTGAAGATAGGGAACATTGTCTTTCCATATTCGTAAAGAAAAGTCACTTAGAACATTACTCGTCAAATGCCCCTATTAGTTCTCGATAAATACTCTCATTTGCATGCGAATTTGGTCTTCACGGGCTACTCAACTGGATCTAGCTGAATCTCTCGTTTATGACGGTCCACTTCAACCGAATGTGCCGCACCAGGCCTACCTGAAGAAGAAGAGCGAAACCGGTCGTGGGCTGTCGACGAGTTTTCAGCAACCTCATTAGTGATGTTCTACGTCTAGACCCCTTGTAGTTCGTCTTGACTTCAACCCTAGGTTAGTCTGCTTCGTTAAAGGGCAGAATACAATATCGATAGCTGCCCATCTCATTTTTCGCTCCTTTGTTATTTGTCTTTCGCTATGCTATTTTATTCCCTAGTGTCATGGCTCCGAACTTCTTTTCAGTTCGCACCCTCCACGTTGATGGCAAAGGGTATGTGTTCACACATGTCCACAAATCACACCGTTGACGCGCCCTCTTCAGCTGAATCAGGTGGGTTGATTCGCTTGTCTCATTTCCGCGGCTTCGTTTTACTTTTCTCCTTTGATTGCCTATGACGGTTAGCCTATGCACGTGTTACTATCGCCTATGTATAAAGGTCCACTGAGGTTGTACGAACCTAGCTAGCTAGTTGATCTCACTACCCAGGGATGACAGTTCTGTTGGAGCTATTTACCTTTCCTGTTTTGAGGGAAGAGTTCAACATTGAACCCACAATAACCGTTCTATTATTCGGAAGACTAAGGGAGCTGGCTAAATTCCCAGTGTTCTAATTGAGCACTGAGCATGATCCTATGAAGCCTGGATAGAAATTGTGTTTATTTGATCAGATCGATGAGTATCAACCGTTTGTCCAGCACTGAGGAGGCCTTTCGGATTTTTCGAATCAAAAATATAAGAGGATACAATTCGAACGAGAGGTGTGGTGCGCACGCCAAAAGAATCTAGTATCTTCCGAATGAGGACCCCACGTGTGGCCTGGTCAAAATGGTTCATGTTTGTGGAACTCAACCGAATCCTGAGTTTCGTGTGGAAGCTGAATCGCTTTCAGGTCACATTTTATTCTGTTGTTTGTTTGCATTTCATATGTGATCCTCTTTGGAATATAATTCGTGGCCAAAGGGCGGTAACTATGGGAAGCTACTAGAGACCTAAATGCTTATTTTTCGTGTTGTATCATTAATTGTAGAATATACTGTGTGGCTCTTCACATCATGGTCTTAAACTCTGTCTACTTGCTCATTGTTTCATCTTGTTGGAGCCGTCATGCTCATATTTATCAAGAATTTAAGAATTTTACCTGTTTTCTCATGTTCTCTGGCAAATTAATATTGGCAAAATGATCAGTTGCTGAACTTTCTGTAGTTCAACATAACCTCACGACAATAGCTTTTATCTTGTCATCGTTTATGTTGATAAAAAAGCGAATGGTCAGGTATTTTCCACGCCAGCCCTCTGATCTGTCTACAAATATGGCTGTCTCAAATGACACGTCCTATTATTCCTTCTTCGTCAGTACATAATAGAAACTGCATCTGATCTCTCCTCCTCTTTCTCCGTTACCAGATATGCTTGACATAACCCAACCTATTCTTTCCTGCTCTTCCGGTTTGGAACAATTGGCTGCTATCGCATCTACTTTCGCCAAGGGTTCACTGGCCGAGACAAGTTTCGAACCCACTCTCCCACAGTCGTCCCGCCTACCAGTTTTATCCTTCCCATCAGCCACCACGATATCTACAACAAATTTCGCAGCTACAGCATACCCTACCAACTCTTTGACACCTGTGTTAACTTCAGAGGTCCAGTTTGCGACCAACGCACACGGACATCTTATCTTTGTTCCTGGCAACAGTCAGTTGTCAAGCGTTTTAGAAGCACGCAAGTAAGTGCTCATTAGTTTTGAAAACGTTGGCAGATTCTGCGTCTGCTTATTCATACGCCTTCCTTCATTCGCTGCTCATGGCAACTGTTTGCGGGATTCCATCTTCTCTTGGTACGTACCACCCCTCACCATGGCTCCAGAGCACTCGTAGTTGTGACGTCGGGGGATCAGATTACTTATAAGTAGTCACTACTTTCTGTCAACAGGTGTTGATCCTGACCGGAGATCTGAGTACCAATTGTTGCGTGGATTTTCCGCACTAAAGTTATTGCTAATGTGTGACTGCAAGATTTTGACTAACCTTCATCTACCTATACTAGTGTGACAGAATTTAGCTCTGAAATTTCAGATCCATGGATGCTGTATCGTCCGAGGTCTTGTGCCCCGTTTCTGGAGCCTCGTTGGTTGTGAATGGTCAGGAACGTCTTTCCACAGTTTACGCGATTGCACGTCAGGGAACATCTCCGTCCGATGAAAATCAGATGACTGTGGAGTACACGCCAAGTGACCAACAATTTTCTGAGTCACCACTCAATGAATCACAACAAAATCCGCCTTTTTGTCGGGCCACTGGTGATCCTATCCATGGATATGCAAACGATGGTAGAATAGGCGGGTTTACTTCGGTATATCGCTGTTCCTTGCCGTCTGTTGCCTCGAATTCAACTGCCTCCGGTACCCAGTTGTACCAAAATTGTCCCCCTATCAGTGCATGCAGTTCAGGTAATTATTTGAACGTTTCTCTTTCAACGTCACGAGCTATAAATGCATAATCTACCAGGTTGCAACACGTATAGTAGACTCAAAATGAATCTAATTTTAAAAGTTTTGACCAGCGTAGTGTCTTTTCGTCATACAGTGTCCTGTGCTGTGTAGTCCACTGTACTTGTCAATACTTGTCCGAACGCCCAGGTGGTCTGTGCGGAATAGGGTGCGGAGTGAAGTCTGAGCCATGTTGGGAAGAGTGAGTTAGTCACACTAGTCAGTCCCGATAAAGTGTCCCCGATGTTTCGTTCTAGCCTAAGCTTCAATGGGTCGTTTATCGCTTCTTTCTTTAACTGATATTGACATCGCCACGCACTCAGTTAATCAGGAGACATAGCTAGTGTCCACCGCTTCTTCCACTTAAAGATGACCTATTTCAGCACAGTTGTATCGTCCACTGGGCTGGAGTACATCACCCCTCTATGACAGTCCCCAAAGGGGAACCACGACCTTTGGGGAAATTCCACTTCACAACCATATGTCGCAATAACAGTGCGAATTACCACTGATCGACCGTCACACTCAACAACCAATCCCATGAACAGTTTGTTTACGCCATTCCACGACATCATCGGCCCCCTGTGTACTTAGGGACAGGCGCACCTTAGAACTTTGAAGCATTGTACACGCGTGCAGCACGGATAGGGTTTGATGGAGCTAGTAAATGAGACGAAGCAGTGCACAATCGTACGATACATTGGTTCTCCCAAAAGAGACCATCGCTCTGAAGAGGGGATCTGGACTCTCCAGCAGATGACCCTTCTTCGGGTGGGAACAGGTGGTATTTTTCGGATAATTGTACTCACAGTTTATTTGGTTGTATAGCTGGAACAGACCATCCTCTCATCTTTTTTATTATTTGAACAGCACCGAAGTTGTTCGTTAGTAATGAGTCGACTTATTATAGGAACATGAAGACCTTTACTCAAGCACTAGTATACGTGACATAGGTGCAAAGGTACTGAACATCTGTAGAATCCGCTCAGTTCATTGTGAAAGATCCCATTACGCGCTGCGTAATTGTTCTTGCTTTAATACACAAAGCGCCGATGTTTTTTATTAACCGTTCCTCCCACAAATAAACTGCTGGTTGATGCGACGTTTTGGTAACCCTCAGGGACACGGTATCGTCCCAGGGATGCCATACCGCTCAAGCTCGTATGCCAGACAAGATATTTTTACTGAGGGTTCATTCGGTGCAGCAAGCGCCTTCGTCGCACGCTTTCCCAGCTATGATCATCTGGCGGCACATTACTCGCCGTGGTGGTATTCGTCAGTTTATAACAACAACCAGTGTGAAAAATGGGGGACCTACGGGAGGCAGAGAATTGTGAAAACGAACTTTTCATATGTTAGGCTGGACAGCAACTTTATCACAACAATTTGAGTCGATGAGGAATAGAGGATGGGAACCGAGAATCTTGTGGAAGTGACTGACCTGGAGGGTATACCATCTCCGTTTGACAGTAGAGCCTTCCAGTAATCCTAATTCAATTTGTACGACTGTTCAGAGTATCGAGGGGAAGAACGCAGACGTTCTTAACGCCATGTCGGTTTTGTGGGCGTTAAAAAGAATTTTACAATCAGCCTACAAAGCTAGAAACAGAGCTTAGAGCTCTGGTTGAAGCCTATGATAGATTTGTTTTGATGTGCCCTTATCAAATGACAATTGGCGAATTCGCGAGCACCAGACGCAACAGACACATCTCGTCTGAAAGTGCGAGTGCCCTCATGTCCAAAAATCACAAACAAGCAACCTAATGATTGAAGAACCTGAAACCTTGAAAACACTCCTTCTAACAATCCAATAGTTATCACCAGGTCGGACGCAGGAAACCAAGCAGTAGTAGTGAACTGAGTCGATTGGGATGGTGGGGGCGAGATGGCTCAGTGGTTAGAGCGCGAATTTACTGACTGGAAGGTCCGTGGTTCGAACCCGACCTCTGCCTCTCGACTTCCCCTGTCTAGGCTTGGGCAATCTGGCAGTATCCCAGCCCTCGTGCCTCCCATTGGTGGCATGGCAGTTACGCACCGACAGGGTGCTACAGCTGAGCGATTGGGATGGTAAAGCTGAGGAGCATGTACATAGGGGACCCCATAGTTTAACGCCTTCTCACCTAACCAGTTCTCACCGACCAGTTCATAATACTGACACACGGGTTCTGTAGCCACACGGAGTGGCCTCTAATCCAGGCTCTGCCAATCAACCCCACACCAAACGTAGTCAACCAGTCAGGTGACGCAGATATGCCACCCATCTGGTAGACTGTATTGGCATGGGGGCCACAGTAGGTTTTTCTATCCGTCTTATCTCCCCGATCTACAGCTGACACTAATTCACTATTTCAAACATGCACTCTCACCCTCCTGTTAAAAGTTGAGCTGTTTTGTCCATCTTGACGCAGCATTATCACCACCCCGTCTGCTTCCCCACCTCACTCCGCTGTTCCCAGGTTGCTTTAGTTTGTTCTAGATTATCGTGAGCATACTGTAAGGTACAATTCGCTTGATAATGACCCTCGGAAAAGTTTGAAATGTTGCGATGAACTTGACTTCTTGTCTGTTCGAGCCGTTGTTTTTACCAAATACTTTATCCTCATTACACCCTATCGAACGCGAAAAATTCGCAGCTGTCCCCCTGCAAAGTGGCCAAACTCCTCCCATATGTACGCACAGTTTGCATCTGCATTCATAGCAGTACCCCGGGTAGCTGTTTGCTGAGAGACCCGTGGTTTTAATTTAGTCCTGATTTTGTCTAGGCTAGGGAGCTCTCATGCCTTTTTCGGGTTGAATGACAGCTATGGATCAAAAGGCTATCGCAGCCTAACGATTGACTGGTTTTGGACTATAGTTGCCGGCGCATCCTTTCAGGGAATTGTACCACCGGTTCGCCAAATTGTTTCGTCCGTAATACCGGGAATCGGATTTTGCAACGCATTCACTCAAATTTAGGTACTTTGGTCCTCAACTGGAGGAATGAGTTTTTGGCCTCAGTAATCCGAGTTTGGAATTGTCACTGAATGTACCTTTCGCCCCCTGTCTTACTGAGCAGTAATCTCACAATCTCTTGGAGCTGTCTGATACGGACACCCCCTCTACCGTATTATACTATACGGTATATACTGTACTATGCCATGCTACGCTATACTGTATTAGGGGGTTAGGCATGCTTGTTCTTATGCCACCTAGCTATTTTTCGGCGCCACCATACCTAGTGAACTGTCTACTGAGGCTTTGGCTTTCTGCTTTCTACATCACCAAGTGAAACTAATCCTGACAAAGTTCAGCTAACCGGAAACTGCGGGCTTTATAGCAACCGAAGCGGAAAACGGGATACTATTCTATCCAAGTTATTTTAGTGAAGTTGTCCAAAGTTTGGGCGCTTCGCCTACCCGTTTGGACGCGTTTTTCCAAGTCTTTGTTCTTAACGTTCGTATTCCTTTTGGCGGGGCATCAACTTATTCCTTTAAAAGACGGCATAATGCTGACAATTACAGTAGAGTTTAACTGTCCAAGGTCTCTCTCCCAGTCTGATTTTTCGTTGCAGCTTACCTTCGTTTGTTTACGCACTTGCTGAATGGCACCTGGATTCTTTGTCTTATTAGGATGAGTCCGTCAAAGTATAGTCTGAACGATTTTCATTGGTGTGCCAGGTAGCACTAGCTAGGCAATATCGTCTCGTCTGGACTACGGTGTCGGCCGCTTTGTTTCCGAAAGATTAGTCGCCGGTGGACGTCTCTCATATACGTCTACTGAGTCAGACGACGTTTTTTTTTCAAGTAGAACTTATCCACATTGTGTTTTCCAGTTCATGTGTCAGAAGATAGACTAACACACACTTTGCGAAACCCAAACAAGGCCATACACTTATCGGACACAAAAACAGTTGAATAAACCCGTTGTGTTATAATTTCATCATGTCCACGATTCCCCATCAATAGAACCGAACTTTTCGCCCAAGTCTTTGTGGGCGTGTATCATAGAAACGTACACACACGCAGATGGCCTTATCTGCCACTGAATGTTCTTTACTCCGGCTCGTTTTTGGTAATCATGGTTTTTCTGTGACATCCGTCAAAACAAGTAAACCCACGAATCCCGGAACTGTCACACTGTCCATAGGTCGCTATGCCTTTACGAACAATCTCTCGCTGAATCATGTCAACGATAGGCATCACTTTGACCTCGTTCAAACAAAAATAAGGTTTTTAGCATGCATTATCTATCTGGTAAGCACATAGATCCTGATGCTCACTTGCTTGGTGCTCGGTCTGCAGCCGTCAACTAGGTCGGATGAAATAATAAGACGGTTTGCAACTCGAGCGGATTCACTCAGTTGCAAGTGCCAAACAAAACCCGGGGAACATGCTTACCACGATAAGTTACGGATGTAGTCAGTAAATACATAGAATTTTCAAGATACCAACATATTCCCGTGCCAATGTTGAAGTCGATTGATTGAGTGTAGGTGGGTAGTCAGACCATATAACGGCCCTTTTTAACATGCAATGAATGTTTTTGAAAGTGACGGTGACAGCTGGAGTAATTTGGTCGTGTAAGTGAAGCCAATCTATACTGAAAAGCCAAGAAGCACTGTACAGTTGTTTCATCCTTATTGGCAATCATCAACAGTGCGCATCTCACCGAACTCTAGAAAGTCTCTAACCCGCGACCTCCCGGTCAGTAGTTTGAACACTTAACCGTTCGACCACGAGTGGCTGATCAGCAGTGTGGTTAATGCGCACTTAGACAGAATATAGCACGGCTCATCCTTCAGTCACAGGATCCACATCACGTTGTCACACATGTTGACTGCCGATGGAAGTTTCACTAATCGGGTGAGTTTTTTCTTACTCTGATCTCCTTGTAGATTGTTGGTAGTGGGAGGAGATTCGGGAATTTTTATCTTGTAAGTGAAGCCAATCTATGCTGAAAAGCCGAGTGTGTTCAGTCCACCTTTGCAATGTCAGTTATTTTGCAACTGAGGTAAAATCCTGCTGTCTGCTCGTCTTTCGACGGTCGGTTTTTTAGTAACTGTATTCAAGGCGAATAAGAAATTCCTTAAATAAATAATGCAATCTCACTGTGAAATACAGACATGTTTTGTTGCACCTAATATATGTCGCCTCACTCAACTGTATTTTTCGGTAGTATCCCTGGTTCTGCCCACCGAGAGGTTTGATTCAAATGAGTCCGTAATCAGCCCACTCGCCAATGGTCACCACGCTTGCCTCACTGCTTATTCCAAGTTACCCATCAATGTGAATTATTTTACCCACTGGAAAAAAGAGAAAATTCGGGAATCTGTGGAAGAGGAACCACCAATTGACCAAGAGTTAAATGATGTGGAATACACGGATTCTAAAAGACTCTCATCACCATGTATGTCTACCGCTGCTACCGTCAATGAACTTCACCCGTGCTGGCGGAGAAAGAGACGTTCAAATTTCAATCAACCGCCAGAAAGTAAGCACCCTGGCTGACTACTTTTAGAACCTTGCCGTAACACATTCACGAGTTCCTCCATTCCTTTCTCCATGGGCATTCTTGTTTCGGCGTGCTTCAGTGGTTCGTTGAATCGTGTAGTCGATCCGTATTTTTAGTGCAGTCAGGGTTGGTATTGTGCAGTCTGGAGGATTAGCCCTCATCATGACTCCCCACGCTAGTTCGTGCCTGATAGCCAGAATTTGCTGTCCCCCTCTCTCAGGAGTGGTCTCTTCGAGGGGCTTAGTGTATTTGATGAGTCAGCTGCGAGACTGCATGTTGGCAACTGTCGACAGCAGGTCTTCTCATGGTCCTGAAATGTAGGTAAGGTCGTTTTGTCACAGAACCCTAAAATAGACAGAGCTTTGGATGTTGAGGTATGCGCTGCAGAGCGCCTGGAAATGAATGTGAGATTGGCTATGGACACATCACGTGATTTAAGCCTTATAGCTCTAACAGAGAGGTAATAATTGTTCAAGGAAGTTCTTTAGATGGCGTTGCGTTGCTGGTACAACCTATTTAGTTGTGGGTGTTTGGGATATTTGTAGAGTGTGCTGGACTCGCGTATCGCACTTGTTAAAGGTGAAGAGCAGTGCGTATCTGACATACGAAGCGAGCATGTTAGGACTATTCCACCAGCGCAAGCTGGACGCACATGAACCATCGTGTCCGAAAAGTCGAACTTGTTCATTCCTGAGTGATTTGTTTGGTTTTGTCCGACTCCTCGAAGGACGACCCAGTACCTCCATCGTTTGGTGTGAACTCATCAGGATGACGGCATCGAGACAAACGAGGTCTTGAAAATGAGGAAGATATGAACTTTAGATACCAAGACACTCAGTGAAAATGGCCGGGATCGGACCTACATTTGCGGTAAGATTTTCATACCACTGCCTCCGCGCAGAACACCTTTGTCATCACGAAGAGGCAAACGTGCAGCCGAAAATTGGAAGATGGTAGTCAGGAGTTTGAGGGGGAAATTAGAAAAAAATTCTCCGAAAACTATACTAAAACCAGGTTTTAATACAAAGGGTAAGGCGTACTTCTTCGCTCAAGCGAGTGAGCATTTGTAGACCCAGATTATGTGGACACCTTCAAGACATGTCGCACCGCCCATTGTAGACAGAACCTTGTTTTTCAGCCGGGTCGTACTGCCTGAAAACTGGGACTGACAAAATGAACATCAACCGATTAGAATAATTGACGTGGTACTTACAAATCAATGATGGGTCGAACGTCAAAATCGTTCCGTACGCGTATGTACACCCCACTCAGTCGGATCATACGAGATCGTTAGTTGTGTTAACTACCACATGAGCTTTGAAGCCATGATATCTTTGAAACGTATCTGACCTCGGGGGGTGGGGGGTTCATATTACTACGACCTCTGTCAATGAGTTCTGGTACAACAGTTTAGGCCACCAGCTATGAAATTTTCACCCTGTACAATAAATACTGCAACTTCAAATGACACATGGGGACCTCTCTGCGGTACCACCAACAGGACCAGTCAAAAGCAGTCTGTCTAGTGGAAGGGAGGCTGTTGGGAAGTAGCACCGTAGCTGGTTAAGGGGGAAACATATTTGTCCTGTATCGCTAAGGCAAAGGAGGGACTTCGTTCCATAAAAGGTACAAAGGAAATTTGACAACCGACAAACAGAACCGGTCATCAAATGGCGTAGTGTCTGTATAGGGATTACGGATGACGAGTATGCTAGCATCTGCGGGGATCAACTACGTATCGGGGTGGACAAAAATCCTGATCGTAATCATTCTTTTAAAAAAAAATTGGATGCCTTAAGAACAGATGTCTTCATATCCGATAATGATCTGGATTTTTCGATGCTTTAGGCTTTTGACCTTTATTCTAGACGGGCCTCGTACAACATCTGTCAACTTCCAGTTTCTATGGGACATTTCTCAGATGGTAGATCATCCCCATCAACGTCATTTTCTCCAGAACTTCGGTAGTGTAAAGCTGATTTAAGGAAGTTAGAGAGTATCACTTGAGCGAAACAGCTTTGCGATAGCTATTGATTCGGTAGGTTAAAAAATGGTACCAGAAACTCTCTGCTAGGGTGAATTCAACGGTAGCATTGTCATGCTTACTGAACTTTTCGGCCCTACGTACACAGCCACCGTGTAGTTGCAACCAATACGATCTGCACTGAGCTGTTCACTTCCATCTGCTAGGCGACCACTCGTTGGAATCCGTGCAGTGGCACGCCATGTGTTTTGGCGGGTCTATCATCACGATCCTGTAGACCTGCTTTCCAACCCATCCTTCGTGTGAAGAAATCGGTCGCTGCCGTCCCCCCCCCCCGAATCAATGAAGACTGATTCGAAGTTCAGTTCATTCGATTTTTAATACGGAACACACATTTTTACAAAAAGGGTGTTTTCTGGCTCAACGTTTGCTCCAGTAAGGTTTGAGGAAATATACTCATAAAATAGATACCACTTAGTAATTTTTCCAAAGCTAGTCAAATAAGCACAATCGTGAAAAAAGGCTCCTACCCTTATGAAGGAAGGTAATTAGCTACGAGTCGTCACGTCCAGTGAAGCAACCTCCTTACTCGTGCCGAGAGGAATAATCTCTTATAAGGGTCTGTTCGTCAGTTTAACTGTGGAGGCCTGTTACTCGGGTGTATCGAGCAGTTGAGCATAACCCAAAGATAGATTTGGACGCTCACGCCAATATGGACGAATCGCACACCGTTTCGATCTCCTCGTATATAGGTTCCTGAAGGCAGTCGTCGTTCATCTATAGCATTGTTTCGGTGTTTGGTTACCTGAAGGAAGCACGAAGGCTGAGATACTGCCAGGTTGTCTAAGTCTAGACAGGTGCAGTCAAGATACCGCGGTTGGGTTCGAACCACGGACATTCCGGTTGGACATCGTGACTATTCAGACACCCAACGCGACCCGGCTTCAGCGGATCGACGTATGTGCTCACATACCATTAATAGATGAGGAAGTCCAGACGAACTCCGTGGCTGCGCTGGAGCGACGGAAATAGAAACCTAACGATGGGTTGGATACCCGCGAACTTTTTCGAATTCGGCCTGGGTTGAAAAAAATGCGCCCTATTGAGTAGATTCAAACAAGTCATAAATGACAGTATTTTGAGTCCCGTGTCGCAGGGCAGTATTAGCGATGTCTTGTGACTGTTAGACAAAATAAATGGCATTGATCGGACTATGACGTGCGGATCGACCTCAGGGGAAGTGTCACGATGTCCGTCTTTTGTGAACTGACGAATACATATTGATTCGAAAAGTGATTTTTCCTGGTCAGAAAACAGCTTCGGTTGGTGATGCGAATACACGTTTAGTTCCCAAATCAGTGCATCAGCTTACCCCGGTATTGGAATTTTTCACAGCGGACTACTTAACTATTTATTTTTCCGACTTCCGTTTGATTATTGACAAATATTTTACTGCCTTTGAAGTCGCGCTATCTGTTCACCACCCTGGTTCCGAATAAACCGGATCAATCTTGCATATACATACTGTTTTTAACTTTCATATCAATCCGATTGTTTGTTACATCAATAGCCAGTTGCGTTTCTGTTGGGTTTCTATTTCCGTCGCTCAAGCACAGCCACGGAGTTAGTTTGGGCTTCCTCATCTACTAATAATATGTGAGCACATGCGTCGATCCGCTGAAGCCAGGGTCGCTTTGGTTGCCTGGATAGCCAGTCCAGGCATTAGACATCTCACGATAAGGTATATGCATGTGCGAGCTTACCCGTCGTACCTGGTCTCGCAAACCCATTATCACTAACTGAAACCCAGCGCATCACGCTGACAGGGAAGTGGACTAGCGTCTTGCCGATTAATTCTCTTGCCTCTGCATAACGTACGTAAGATGGGGCTGATCATGCACGAAGCTGGCCGGAGTGAATAGGCTGCAATCAGGAGTTGGCGAATCAAGTATAGTTTGGTGGATTTCATAGCCTGTCCCTGATGGCCATTTAGGGATATCATGACAGTCGTGAAGCTGCTTCACGCAGCACAAAAACACATCGTTCAGCCGACTGAGATGGCACTTCTTGGGGTGCATATGTAAAACCAAATTTTGTACGAAAACACAGGTGCCCAGCTTCGGACCGTAAGAAGCTCCAAAGGTTTAACTGAAACACTGTACTGGCGATAGCTGTTTGGGGGTTCCAGTGTTAAGAGATCCTTCCATGACTCTTTAGTCCATATTGTAGCATTTACCAAGTAGACTTCTGTAGATAATGGGGTAGCCTACTTTTTACTTCCAAGGTCATCTGGCATGAGGGTAGTACTTTATTTTAACAGGTCGACACTGTCTAAGAGGACTTCTGTATGTGATTACCTATCCAGGTTATGTTGAGTAGCTATCCATCGGCTTACTATAGTACTTGCGTACACTTCTGCCAGTCTTCGAAAGACTACTCTGACCTAATAAATAAATGTCCAGAGGCCAGCCGCTCTTGATGACCGAACATCACGTCGATTGTACGGATGCGTCACGTGCGGGCCACTGACTCAATGGAGGCATGCCCTGATTGGTCAAAATGTCATATACTCAGGATCGAGCCTTATAGCTCGGCGCTTTTCGCTCCCTCAGGAAGATTCTAGCGCGACCTTGTGGAACGTCCTTTGATAACCCTATAAATACAGTTGTAATAATATTCCTTCGTCTCCATGAAGGGTTGTCTAAAGCTACCGTGCCTTTCGATATATCGTAGTGGACGGAGCGGAAACCCAAGGACCGACAAAGAAGTTGCAGTAAACAACAATAACTCTCACGTCAGCATTGTTTTTTGCTACAAATATGCAACTACACAGTAATTGATGAAGTGTAGTCCAGAAATGTGAAGTTTTGCTATCCGTTTTTGATAGGACTTTGAACAGAACTCTTGCAATTACGATTACTAGCGTCTCTAAGTGAGGGGTGCCCTTTCACCAGAAGCACTCTAGAGAAGGCTTGGCGATCACCGTAAGTCAGTGGATGAACGCACCTGTCTGCGTTATCTGTTGCGGTAAAAGCGGAAAATAGGAAGAGTTACTGGTAGCTGTGTTAGCTATAAACGGCCAGAAAGACTAGGAACCTCGGTATTCATTGTTTTGCACCTGTTTATCATTACTCAACTTGTTCGTTTTTGAATCCTCTTCAGACTGTGAAGCCAATACAACTTGCTGTTGCCATTACCCCCGGACAACAATGCTTAACCAGCAGAGCAACGAACTATGGATTAATTCTGAGAATAACAGACATTCCTTTCAAAAAATTCCTCGCGGAACCGTTGCCCGCACTACTCCCCTACCCACCGATGACTATTTTCTATCCACTCAGGTCCAGGATGGAATACTGGTCAAAGTGTTGAGTACTGTTCAGCAATTGACGGCCAAGCTAGACGGCGATGCAGATCCACCCGAAGTTATCCAGAACTGCCGAGCGATTCAAGCGTGTCTAGATACGATAACAGCACTCAAAAGAGCACGATCTGCCACGCAGCCCGAAGAAATATCTGTCACCAAGCCCGATCATGCTGATTTGTCCCCAGGGAGCATAGGTGAAAAGTCAGTGTCACAAAAGTCTCCAAGCGGTCAACAGCATGAAAATCGAAGAGCTCTAGGTACAGGGCATAGTCAGCAAGGCTGTTCCTCAATGATACATGTGCATTCGTGCATCTGACAGTCAGTCATTTTTGTACGTAGGCCATTGGCACGTCGTTCCAAACCCGGTGTATTTCCTCCACTCTTAACCGGACGAGTGAGCAGTTTGAGGGCTAGATTATTTTTCTGTCCGTCTTGTTTGCTCATTTTTTGTTAACACCGTCTTCTACCGGTTTTAACGGTTTCCATGATTTGCTAAGAATTTTTTCTCATTATTTCGGCTCCCAGTGGTCCCATAAGCAAATGGCATGGCACCACAATTTTGGAGTCTCACCATGGCTCGTTTATTTTTTCACTAGTGCGCGTTTGTTCCGGAAACAAGTTGGGATTGCTTGGCATCACGTGACACATTGACCCTTGTAATTTCACTGCCCGCTGAAGCCAGATCAGGCTGACTGTCTGAAGCCCTGCGTTCTTTTGAAGGCAGTTGTTTCCACCTTGGTGGTTGTCCTTCGTATCGCAACCATAGACTGGCTGATCCATATCATTTCATTTAAGAGCATAAAAAACACTGTAAGTATAAACTCCGAGCTTTTGCCATCCAATCGCAACCATTTCATACGGCTGTACCATGCATATCGTTTTTCTTATGTCCTCATTCGCCGGTGTCTTGTGAACATAGAGTAATTTTGTAACCGTTGCATGTCTTCTTGCCTTGCCTTTCAATGGGTGTGTTACAGATAGCATTCTGGTGACAGAAGCTGTGTTCACGACTACAACAGTTGAGCTGGGCATTCTGGCGCACCTTTCATACCGAGCCACGCACGAGCCACTGACCAAATGATCCATGTTTGAAAGCTGCCCATGCGGCGCCCGCAGAGTGGGCACATCCCGATTGATCCAGCCAGCTGCGCCCGTATATTGATCCGGTTTGTTCTCTAGCTACGCTAGTTGTCCGTGTGATGAGTCAGTTATTCCAGTCCGTCCTCGGTTGCTTGGCTTTCGCTCGCTGGGCAAGGTTTCCGTCGCTCATTTGGTTGGCCATTAACCAGTGTTTTCCCTCAACCAGGATTCCATTTGCAAGTGAGGTCGGCCTGTGAACAGAAGCCGGCTGTTTCATCGATGTAGATAACCATCAGCAGTGTAGACCTCCAGGGCGATTCGTGCTCGTGACCTTCTGGTTAGTAGTTGGACCTATAGCATTCAGCTACGGGCTGCTGATCAGAGCTTGTGATGGCTCAGTGTTTAATGCGCGAACTTACCGACCGGAAGGTCTGTGGTTCGAACCCGACCTCTGCATCTCGAATGCTCCTGTCTAGGCTTAGGCAACTTGGTAGTATCTCAGCCCTCGTGCTCCCTCCGGGTGGCATGGCAGCTAAGCACCGAACGAACCTGCACCTGGATAATCGAGCGGTTCACGTCACGGGACGAAAAGCCCACTTGACCTGTGAGGTTCCTTTCTGAGCAGCGTATATTGACTTCACTTACAGGATACAATCACGTAGCATTTCACAACCCACAGAGTGGTATTTGTCCAAGCCTAGGAAAATTGGCAATATCTCAGCCCTAGTTTATTTTGAGTTATGTGGCAGCTAGGCGCCAAGTGAGTGCCACGGCTGTGCGAATTTTCGACTTTGGTGACCAGCACAGCTCAGTTTTTCTCATGATAAATCACGATGTGGTTTTCATAGTCGCCAGTATGAAAGACGGGATAAGTGTAGGAACTAACTACTTAAACCCGGCAGTACGAATTCGCAACGAAAGAGGGTATTTAGGTACAACACTGATCCATTACTACCGCGAAGACCCCCTAACTGCCAGTTCTACGAGCCCTAGCGAAGGTTTCGCCCAGTTATCCTGAGCCACCGGAGAACTCCCTCTAGCCCAAGTGATGTAGCGGCACTTCAGAAACGTGCATTTGGATGAATCATAATGACTAAAGAGTCAGTCGAGTACCCATCAGACTCTTCTCAGATGACCTCATTGGTGACCACTAACTGAATTCACCAATTCCCCCAATTGCTTTGTGGGGATGGGCACCGCTGGCCTCCGCTTATCTGTGCAAGGTGACCGCTTTGTTTACATATAGAACATCACCAATTTCGCGACTATTCTGCAGTCTACTGATCAAGGGATGTGTTCGTCGCGTGATTCTTTTCCATGACAACCAAACTTACATAGAGGGACTATTAAGTTTGACTGAATAGTTTGTCAGCAAAACGGCAGCGAATGGCATGACACTAATCTTAACTCACAAATTTGAACGTTCAGTAGTCCCGCCTTGCGGGTTTCACACGCGATGCGAAGATGCTCATTGTATGTCACAATTACGCGATTGCACCTGTCCACTAACCGCAGCGTTTGGATTGTGCATTCTTTGGATGTTCGAAAAAATCCTCGCGTCCGAAAGCTAGAAAGATGAGTTGTTGATGCAGTATGAATCCTACGCGGCTTCGACACCGGCATAAGGGCGTCAGCGCAGTGCTTTGAGCCATTCACGTAATACGCTGAAATCGGTCGCTACGTAGTGATTTCTTCATCGTCAGGGTGGTGACAGAGTTGAGGAGAAAGGGTCGACCTGAGTGAGACAGCTTAAGATGCTGAACTCAGAAGAAGTGCATAGTTAAACCTTACGAGGCGCGGTTGGTGGTGTAAAGTGGATTCCCCACAAAACAGCCTGATGGACTGTGAGTCAGTCTATAAGGTATTGGATAAAAGTGAGTGTTATATTGGCACTGCTATACAAATCACAGATAAAAGTAAACAGTGGAGGGGGTTCAATCAGGCCAATCTACCCCAGAAAAACAGGCGGTCACGGGGTCCGGCAGTCTAACCGTGCACAGGATTGGTGAAAAACGTTCGACACACTCGATCAGAGTGGCTCGTGAGACACGCAAATGAAACATCAGTTCCTCCAAATGCGCCGGGAGATGGGGGAGTATGAGCACGAACAGCTGCAACAAGGCAATATTCTGGGTGGCTCCAGGGTGTTTGAGCAAGGTTTCGACGACCGCCTGGTGAAAATCCGTGGGGAAGAGTTTATAAAGTTTGGAAAGTACATCTTGTGGAAGTTTGCATTGGTGCGATTCTTGTTGGGATATTGTAGGAAAAGGTGTGCAGGTGGGGCCGGATGACAAATCAGTTGCAGAAATCATTGTATCGCTGATTAACGTGGTTTCTTGTGCGCAACGGAAATGCTCGTTCGGTGTGCCCCCACTAGTTTGGTGAACCGTATCGGAGACTTTAACCTTTTTCAAGGTTTCCGGTGTCAGAGTCAAGAAAACGTAGACATGTACCTGAAATACAATCATATAGAAAGAAAGAGCTTAGGGTCCTTGTTCATGTAGAGCATATAACTGTATGGAAAAAATGAAACCACTGGCTGGACTTATGAGCTTGCGGCCCGAAGGGTCAAGCCGTGTTATCGGTATGATGTTCTACAAGCAATAAGTGCAAACCTGGACATAATAAGTTTCGAGTAGACCCCAGCAATAATCAGTAACCAAGATGGAATGCAGAAACCTCTCAATGGACGAATTTCCTTTGGAGGAAATGGTTTTTGCAAGTCAGAACGTTTTAAGGATATAATACTCCAGTGAACGGAGGAAGTACCAGAGGGCAAAAAAGTGGGACAATGAACATTCGTTTCCAAGTATGAAATGTTTTTTCAACCGTGATTACGTAACTAGCATGCTCTATTTACGACTGTTAGTTGCGGAGGACCAGTGGATATGTGCTACTGGTGAGAGGTGTTTAGTTGACCGATGCATATCAACCTAAAAGACGGGGTGATCTGGACACTTGCGGCAGCTCTTCCTACTGGCGATAGATTCGGTTCACATTTCACGAACAACCGAGGTCTGCTCAGTACGACGTGCGAAAATCGCAGAAGCTTGTTCAGCTCTCAATATGGTCCTCGGCCGAATGGGTGGGTTCAGTGTGGTATTATCCTTTTCGCCAGTCGACTCCATTGCTTTGCTTCTGTGGTGTGTATGCTCGCGGAGGGGCTGTTTAGGGACCTGGATACCGATCGACTAAGTGTATCAGCTGAACATAACTCTAGCGTCAGTTGGCGCGAAGTGCACTCCTCATTCGGTGCCCGTACTGGGTGCATTTATAGGTGGGTGTTCAAACCCAAGGTCACGGATCACGTATGCGGGACTGCAGTGCAACTGTGGACCTTTCCTTCGGTTAGTAAAAGGTGCACTCCTAGTCTACTGCAACCCTCCTCAGAAGAGGCTGCTCTCCAGGGAAGTCCACAATGGGATATCCCGCCAGATTTCTAAAAGTTCTCATATATCTGGAATTAGCACCTTCCTGTGGAATGCACGATTTGATTCTTCGAAAAAAAAGGCAACGAATCTGACCATCAATAAAGCGACCGGAAAAATCCACGTTTCAAGGGCAACCGAGCAATTCTGCGCGACTTCGGCTATGCGACACAGGCCAAACTGTTTGAAAGCTATTTAAGCTGGCTGAATAGTGGCCTAAGACAGAACTAAAATTGCCTGATAGCTGGTGAGCTTTTCAACAGGTCGCAGTGAATAACAAAGAATCTAACACTTTCCTTTGGAATTCTACGTCTCTGGCGTCCTACATTGGACGATAGTTGCCTGTCGTTGCATATTCATGTACCAGCTAATGATTTCAGTGAATGACTTTCCAAGTCTAGGCGGATATTTTGTGCACCTCTAGTTTGTTGCCGTGTGGCCAAGGTCTGTGCGATGCCGCATCCGAAGAGGTAAGGGAAGCTTGCGCTGGCAAGTACAGCGTTGAGAACGGGCCCCTAGGTCCGTTCAAACCTGTAGCGGCAAAGCGGCAGTTCCGGGAATGAAAGTCCACAGAAGACGTACGCGGTTGTTATCAGTTGTAGGTAAATCAAGAAGGAAATGCCAAGGCCATAAATGTCAAGAGCGCTTGGGAATCGAATAAATGCTGGCTAGGGTTTACTGCCACAAAGCTATATCATAAGGTGGGCCTTTTGACTGCAGCTCAACCGATGAAGAACATTGGAAACGGCTGAACAAATGCGAGCGCACAGCACAATCTGACCTTCCTGTATGTGGCGGGATTCAGAGGTGACCAGTTGGAATACGGATGGCAAACGCGCACCACGCGAACAAAACCGACTGCTATAAGGGTGTAAAGTCCGTCCGTGGTTAAACCGCACTATCGATTGCCTATTTCATCGGTGGCCGTAAACAGCTACGCCAGGATCCGATCACACACTAGGGAAGCGAGCATCTTTAGGGTGGTTCTTCAGACAGCTTGAAAGGTATGGGTTTCTGTAACCATTTCAGGTTACCACACCGTTTTTATTAAGACAGATTCGACGGCAAAATGAGAACATAAACAAGTGAAATCCACAAGTAACGTGAAGAGAAACTATCCAGTTCGTCGGGTAACCGAGATGTTCGCTTTGAAGCAAGAGCCATTGCTTCTATTCAAGGCCAGGGAAATTTAGTACCAGATCAAACTTGGGAAATGGCGTCGGGGAACATTAAACCGCATTTTTGAAAGGCCTTGCATTTTTTGTAATTTCCAGCAACCTGGGATACTGAGTTTGGATCCAGTACAGAAGAGATAGCAAAAAGGTCCCTTTATCGTGCAGGCATCTTTTAGGGGGATTACCGTACAACTTAAGAAAAGTTATCGCGACTTTTAGGGATGAGATCGAATTTCTGGCTCACTACTGAACAGTCATTTTGAAAAGGTCACGTCAGTGGGATTAATCGAGGTCCACCCCAACATGCTGTACCATATCTCCAGGATGGAATGAAACAAGCGACCTTGAAAGGCTTGTTGGAGGGTTACTGTAATTTGGTCATGGGCGATTTAGAAGACAGGCAGCTTGCCAGTTATTTTTTGCTGTCGAACCTTACGAGCGCCCATCACTGAACTCAGTTGCATGGGACTGACTGGGTAGGCCTTGTTCAGGAGATCGGTACACAACAGTACAAGAAATCTCGGTAGGTCTCGTTGCAGCCTTGCACTGCTATGTTTTATATGGTTTCAGGGCTCTCGAACTAAGAGAAATTCCCATGCAACTTAGAAAGGCATGACTTTACCACAGATGTTGAGCTGTCTACTGAAGTGATTTCGCAGTAGATCGAACACCTGCACGGACACCTAGATGGAGACAAATAAAAAACAATATGACTGTCCAGTCCTTATCGGTCTTTGTGTTTCAACTAAAGACCAACACCTGATGTGTACAAGTGTTCATTTTTTCTTCAAGTCGACATCTACTTATTGACCTAGCTTGCTTTCGGAAAAACGGATGTACGTCGTTTCAATCAAACGATATTTGATGATGTTGGAAAAATTGTCTACTAACTTGTATGATTAGTCTACGCCGGAGAAGCCAAGAAATCAATTCAATCTTAACGTTATAAGACAACTCTGTCCAGAAGGAGTCTGGGTGGTTCACTGCGTTTGATGGTACTGAGTATCCTCCGTTAGGCTTGATACCGTTCTCAGCGTTTCTGTCCTCGAAATGTTCTTTTAAAGTCAGACCAGTGGAGAATGAAGCAAGTAACTGTAACAAAGGAAAAAGGACAACATCAGCTACACCCCATACATATACCTTATTAACTTGAATAAACAAATGTGTCTGTTCTACAGCAATTTGCACGCTGCTTTCAACCTCATGCAAGGGCAGCCCACTGGAAGCCGCCGCCAGTGAAATGGAGTAGAGTTCAAATTAGCCACTTACAGGCGTCAAGGCTACTCATGTGAAAACCGGATGACAACGCCGCAGAGAAGAATATAGGCCTTACTGTTTACCGCGACCATGATAGCCAGTCGACACTGAAGAGGACCCGCCTGCTTCCCTAAGGCATCCCCATGAAAAAGTAACCGGACATTGGAAACAGCCTGGAGGTTTGCCTTGAAGACATTGTTACCTAAGAAGAAATTCCGCTTCTGAGGATGAAGGAAATGCATGAGCATGCTTGCAGAAGGATGAAAAGTACAAACACACTGACAACTCACTGATGGTGACGGAAATTGTATGACGTCAAAGGAATTAGGTTTGCACTGGGTGGTAGTAGTTTTTACATTATTTCAAGTGAGACACGCGCTGGAGGAACTGATCAGAAATTTAAAATCAGCAGTTTGAGGAGTTGCTGAACTGGGTCGAAAGGATCGGTAGGAACCGGCATTGTGGTCAAAAAGGCATCGCACTAAAATATACGACTTGAACCTCCTAAGTGGCAACAATCGCAACGTCAAAACCAGTAAAAAGTACGTACAGTGCGTACTTGTGAGGGAGTTTTTTTAATCGTTCAGCTGTGACATACTATCGGTGCCCAGCTGCTACGTCATTCGAAGGAAGCACGAGGGGGGGGATACTGTTAGGCTGCCCAAGCCTAGACAGGAGCCGTTGAAATGCTAGGGTTGGGTTTAAAACACGGACCTCCCGGTCGGCAAGTTCGCGCTTGAGCTATCTCGAGTGATGAACCGGGAACCTGATGGAAAATAAAACCAGTAGTAAGTGCGCCATGGATTACCAGAAGGACAAAAAATGACGAAATGCGAGTGGCAATTGACTCCACGGCACGAGGAGCTGGTGGTGCTCCGATTTCACAAGCCAGTTGATTCCACAAGTCATACACGAATTGGTCGGTTGATTGCTACATTGCGTATAGTTACATGATATGAGCCGTTCGCTCCAAAGGAACATCGTACACAGGTTTATCGTGCGTGTGAATGTGAATGCGCCCGATTGGGTGGTACATTCAAAGTGAATACCAACAACATTCCTGCCAAAAGGAGGAGGAGTACCAGTTCAACGCCCAAATATGACATCTGCTAGCCCAAAGACCGATAGAGTTTCACCATTCAACGATATTTATGAATGGACTTTATTGCTTTCCGCTCAAGACCGTAAAGCAAAAAATCGATACAGATATTCTGCCTACCTTGGCCAAGTTGATAGTTGGAAACATGGTCGCAAATTGTGCAATAAGAGGGGCAGAAAACCAAGCGGCGTAGTGCGGCGACAAGACATAGGTGTTGTTGGCAACAATTGGATAGACGATGATTGCATGGCCCTGATAAATGAGCCACAAGGCCAGTGTAAGACAATGCATCTGGGAATGAGTTCGAAGAGCCAAATCGCTGAGACTGACGCTCGGTGACAGGTCGTTGATAAACCTGAATCGGAAACATAGTTGTGTGATCTGTGGTCTGCAGTGCAGCAGAGGGTATGAGCGAAACTACTGCAAAACTACTTGTAAGTCTAAAAAACGATAGCTCGAAATCAGCAGACGCCGATTTTTGGGCCCACCAGGTAGGCGCGGTTCCCAGAGCACGAGAAAACTGGCCCGTAAATTGAGCAGCAATTTGGGTGTGAGCATAGCTTTGGAATTGCTTGCGTGAAATATTCACCGGAGCTGGGGAATCCACTGAAGCCCTCGAATACGATACGTCTCAGCATGATATGCAGCACACAGGCTGCACGAGATGTAGTTGTGAAGGTACTTGACAAATGCTAAGAGTAGCTCCCAAAATTATGACGTCCAACATTAAAAAAGTCTTCTTACCTCAAGCTTTGGGAAATTTGCCCACCTGATGACCTCTACACAAAGTAAAAACGTAGTGGGCTATCTGCAGACTTTAACAGTCGTCCAGTGAGGAGAATTTTCTGAACACTTTCACAACAGAATCTTGAGACAGCATGTGTTGCGCATATTTTCTTGAACAACATCAGTGCTGCACCGAATACGAAGGACTTCACCAAGTCTCCAGCCTCGGTAAATATACCATACAAATAAGTCCGAAAAATCTGATCATAAGTGGTCCGACAATAATAAATAATAATAATGATAAGAATAATAATGATAGCGAAAAGCTGAAGGACCACCAACGCAGGTCAGCCGGCACAAAAGCAGCACCACGCGATCGCAGTGCCTTAAAACCAATTTGTTACTTATGCACATTTAAGTGTTTTGGCATTCATCGGTTGAATGTGGCGGTACGAGTCAAGTGAGTAAGAATCTGGGAAAGAAAATTGTACGGTTTTACAATGGGATACGGGAACTGAGCCCTTCGTGATTCCTACAACCGAGGTGATGTAAATAAAACAGGTTGGTCGTTGGGTTCCTACTCTGGAGATGCTCTCCTGTTCTCAGTGGTCTTATGATAAGTCTTACCGCCAATCCAATCAGTTTGCCGATAAAATTGTCCGGCAACGCGCGTAGATTGGCAAATACATACGTTTACTGTGCTGTATGCGTTGCGGTGTGAGTTCAGAACGTCTGACACGATCTCCCCTTACTGCTCCATCTCTCTAATGGCTGCGTAAACGTTCTGTCCGACGTTTATGTGGTACAGTCGGCTAATAGATCCGAAATTTAAGTGTTGGAAGTACTAGGTTTGCGGAAACAAGGCACCGTGCTTGACAAAATGACCGTACACGGAAGATCAGATTACGACATTGCTATGGTGTTTCAACTCCTAGTTTGATCCACCTTCCACCAGCGTACACCAGAATGTACGGTAGCTTGAGATACCTCAAAATGAGCGTTACAGCGAAGATGGTACAGCAAATTAACGAATTCTCGGCAGTCCCCATAACGGGACGAGAAACGTCCGGCGTGCGTGTTTCCGAGCCGCAGCCGGTCTGTCGACGTGCTTCTCCTATATCGCTGGCGCCCACACACATACAAACGACCTATGAAATTAAGGTGTCCCTTCTGTACTCAGAGCTGTTGCCTTGATCGCTCGATTAGACTTCCCCAGTTACGTTCCAACAAAAAAGTCACCGCTGTCCTTCGCGATTACAGGGGACTATCGTACAATGAATTCGGGACAAGGGTATTTCGACTCACTCAACCATGGCTTCATTTATTTCTTGCGGAAGTTGTTTCTGTAATAAATCTTGCTTGCGTGGAAGCAATAGTAGTGTATGATAAGGTCGAATCTTGTCCATCGCACGCCAAACGGCTGCAGGTCGGATAGCCGGGATAGGACCGCCAGCGTGCTTCGGTGCCAGAGAATAGGCTTTATGGGGCAAGCAGAAGAACACTGGATGGAGTTTGTTAATCTGAAAACAAAAGTAAGAGGAAAATGCTGGTTGGGTGGCGAAGTTGAGGGGATCTGGAGCAAGGCCTGGAGGGAAAGTCAAAGGCGTTTACACAGCACCATAGGGAACAATTAGTGGAATTATAATCGTGAAGTGTGTAGGCATGGTGCTCAGCAGATTGAGCAACGTAGAGATAGTGGTGATTTGAAACGTAAAAAATGCAATAAAGAATTTTGTACGGATTCTTCTGGTCACTGGCAGTACTATTGTGCTTAACAATAAACGTTACAAACGGGCTATAGTCACCGAATTGTTTCTACAAATTGTTCATCTGTGTTGATATCTTCTTGAATATCAAGAAGAAGAGCATTCATCGGATTCTGCTACCTCTCCCTAACTTCCAATCTGTTGACGGCGAAACGGTTATCAGAAAAAAACGAATGCGCTCATTAGAATTGCCACTACTATTCAGGGTTTTGTGGGGCTGTTGCAGACGTTTTGGGGGCTGTGCATAATCGTTTGCCGGTGCGAATTTTGCACGCAGTCAACAAGTTTACGGTCAATTGTTCTGGTATTATCGAAAAATGAGTCGGAGACCGCTTCAGGGCCTTGCTCAGACCCGATGAGTTATTTTCCAGGATGACGGGATTACTGGGTGCCAACATACGAATGATTAGATGACATGGAGAATGGAAAATGAACCCGTGGACAGCTCATCTTAAACTAAACTATTACTACTGTAACGGTGGATACTACTGATGAGGCATACGAGTAGTATGTGTTCTCGTAACTCCGCCTTGATCTAATGGAAGGTGGGATTTATTACGGAATTTGTGGAACTACTTTGCAGTTTTCGCTTGCAATTGTGTGATAGTCAATGAATATCCATGAGAGTTCAAGAAGAAGATGAATATTCAGTTTTTAAAAACAACGTGCAAATGAGAGTATCACTTTCCTGTCCAATAATCTGTAACTGTTTAGTTGGCGTTTTTCTAATAAACAACTCCGAGGCAAAGGGCTTTCCTCCTTACACTACTACTACTAAACTAGACAATGGGAGACGTCCAAATAAGAAAGCCATTCAATGTCTTCTCTGCTTACCATGACAGATACATGTCCAGATAGACAAATGGAGTCGATAATTGTTTTCAGTTCATTGCGTAGGGACGACATGGAGACGAGTTGGTCAAACGGAGAATTCATGCTAGTGACCGACTGGCGACAAACACGATCACCCTCGATGATTCCGTCCGTTCTGTTATTCTCTGAAGTCTGGCCAATCCTCTTCCAGTCTGTTGGTCCACCCGGGGCAGAGGAGTTGGTTTCCACGAGCGAACCCAACTTTTGAGGACGTCTTAAAGGCTGTTCGCGTGGATCCGAAGCGACTGTCTCCGGACAGGCCGGTTCGCTCTGGGCGTAGTTGCTAGTGGGGCAAAATCCAGGAGAGCTTCGGTCCATTAGAGAGACAATAAAGTCGCGTTGTCTGGTCAGGTAGTCCGAAATGAGTTCCGCTCGGCGAATCTGTGAGGCAATCTGAAAGGCAACGACGGTCCGATTGAGATTGTGAGTACAATCTAAGTAAAAGCGACACCCATCGACAGGCCTATTGCATACAATGTTTAAACACAACAAACAGTAGACACACCGTATTACTGTTTCATACCGCAGTCCTCCGGATACGGTTTCGAACATTACGTCACTCAACTACGGACGGCTGGTCAGTGAGCTGATCAGCTTGCATTTGGAAAGGGTACCGCAGCACCCATTGTTAAACAAAGCAGATCCATTGCGCGTTATTCAGTGTTGACTGGTTCATCGTGCGCGCACTCATGGAAGGTTTATCGGATTTGGTGAGATAAATCATGAGAATAGAAAGAAAGATCCCATCTATGATTTTTTTGAGAAAATCCTGGTCACAAACCAGTACTGCATACGAATAATTGAATGAAGATGACCATCATTCATACCGAATAAGAGCGAACCAGTCACATCAGCAATTGTCGGCCTACTGTCCACTCGTGAGAGACAACTACGGCACTTCGAAAGCTAAACCGGGGAACAGCATTTTCGGAGCGACGGTCAGATGTCTACCATGGGATTCCGAATGATTGCATGGAGACCATAAAATTACCGAAACAACGTTTAAGCTTAATTCTGTTCGTCCCCGAGTAAGCCGAAAGGCCTTTTCTCGCACACTAGACTCGCTCGAAATTAATTTGTGCTGCGTATTGGAAACAAGAATTCAGGATCCGAGCACAGTCGTTGGGTTAACCGCTCATCAGTTTCCACCAATTTCCTGCCGCGCGTTTCCGGCGTTCCAGGGGCTGCTGCGACAAGCTGTACAGGGTTCCGCATCGTTTTAAGTCACCGGGTGGAATGGTTCTTGCTTGATTGGTTACACGTTGATAGTCGCCTCTTTGCGGGTGGTCTGGCAACATCCACCAGGGAGTCTCACAAGCAGGAATTCGGTCGTTGTGTCTATCGTGTCTGCTTGCGCCCCAACCGACAGCAATCTGAAATCATTACAGAGAACTTTTAAAGTGGGGTAAAAGTTCAGACTTTGTTGTGGCTGCCGGGGATATGAATGAACAAGTAAACAGAATTCGAGCACATGAGACTCAATTAGGTGGTCGACTTGGACTGGACTCAGCACGTACGGACAATGGCGCGGATCAGTAACTGTTTGGTACACTCATGTAGGTCCATCCCATGCACCCGTCAAGAAACGTTTCTCTCTTCACTTTCCAGGACCACGTAATGTTCGCCCCCGAGTAGGCCCAAAGCTTCACGCTCTGTCAGGTGTTAGAACAACTCCACGCGTATGAACGACCCACAATTTTGGTATTCCTGGATTTCCAAGACGAATTTGACTCCTTAACACGCTTGCCAAGCAAGGAATGCTCCGAAAGTTTGTCAATATAAAAAGTTCTTTGTATTCTCGGACCTCCGGCCATGTGAGAGTATAGGGAGAACTTCCCAAAAGCTTCCGTACACAAAATACTATCTGACAAGGATGCCCACCCTGTCCATTCCTATTCAGTTTCGTAACGCACGAGAAAATGAGACGAACGCCAGGTGTTCAATTGGTTGTTGTTGATCTGGAATCGTCGGTCTCATCTTCGGAAAGTAGAGGAAGGTATAGGTGTTTTTGGATGAACTGATGAAAGTCAGCCCGTCCTTCGGCGTGCGTTTTGCAGAGTTTAAGGTCATGCCCCTGGACATGAAGTCATTGAACAACCCAGTAACAATTCAAGGAAGCACATTCAAAGTTATGGAACGTTCTACGTATCTTGTGAGTTGTATTAGCTCCGATGGTAGTGTGACAGATGTCAGTGCAAGAATATCTACGGTTCGGATCACGTTGTCTCGATAGACGGTCTTAAGAACGCACGGTGGGGATGCTTTCCAAACACGAAGGCTGAATGTGTCTACCTTCCCAGTGTTTGAGATGAGTCTCGACTACGTTCCGCAGGTTTAAAGTGAAACGGACGGGATGGCTCATCAAATATGGAAGAGTGATCTACCTCAATTGCTGCAAACTCGTTGACCTGACTTTTGTGATTATGCAGCAAAACAAAAACGCATTGGCTGTTTCTCCAGTGTTCCGGATCGTATCCCTGATGCTTCGTTAAACACTGAAAAATGAGATCACTCGGGTGAACTGTTGCAACAATCGACTGAACATATCTGTGAAAAATGGTAAATCATTCTTTCGTGGATTCTTGCAGACTGGTTTCAGTGAGAGGTCGAAATGCTGTCAACAGAAGATCCACCCAGAGTTGAAATTTTTTATTAAAATTATGAAGTATTTCACTGGTAAGTCGAAATAACAATGGGTCACGGAAATGACAGAGTAAGACCGATTCATCATCATCATCATCAAAGACAGCAACATCAGTGTTGACACTGATGCTTCATTGCCGTACTACTGGGGTTAAACGAGGACGACAACAATTATGCAGAGTGTGTTCAGTTGGAACAATGCTACGTTACTGGCTCAGCAAAACTATGACCGAGTCTCATGCTGAACACAGACCTATCTGCGTTTTGGTTGCTTAGCCTAAAGTTCAAGCAAATCAGGTGAGATTTCTAGCTCGGCCGCATCTTCTTACCGGTTTGTTGAGTGGTATATGTACCTAAGCTCGCACTCATCCGGGCTTGTGTGTCCATGGATGTTTGCCACTTGACCTCAGACGGACCGGTGGGTCAAACCAATGTTAATGGGAAAGGTAAGGTGGTCAAACAAGTTGTTCTCCTCTGCATGTGTGTGGTCGCAAAGGAAACCTGATTTCGTTGGTCTTTCACGTCTCAGGTTTCTCTAAACTGGGAGGGGGGGTCCAAACCTGCTCTGATGTCAACATTCCCGTCTCCCGACAAGGTTGGGACATAAATGTTTACACCAAAACGGATTCAGCAGATACTTAGTATAGTTCTCACCATAACGTAATCAACTTCATCCTTCCGAGCATTCAGCCCGTCCAGCTTGTAAGTAAACTACAGAGACTCATCTGCACATGGATTTCGCTTTGACAGGAGACCCAGCTGAATGCAGCTGAATGTCCAGTTTGTGACGATCCGTTCCAATTGAATGTACCGCGCCAGACCGCCTCATGTTTCAGTCGGTAAGATATTCGAGATATCGCAATACATTGTCTATACACTACTCACAAGGTTGCTGAAAACTCTTCGACAGACTACAGCCGGTTTCGCCCTTCATCAAGTAGGTGCAGTCCTCGAGGTTCCGTCAACCTTATGTTCTACTTGAACCCAAGTTGTAGGGATTTCGACAAATACTCTTATTTGCAAATGAGTATGGTTTTGAGAGGAGGCTCAACCGAATCCAGCTGAATCTGCCGCTTATGCTGGTCTGCTTGAACTTCAAGAAGGACGAAAGCGGTCGTGAGCTGTCGAAGGGTTTGAACAACCTTGAGTAGTAGATTGTCTAGAAGTACAGAGAGTTCGCGCAACAAAACAAGTTTATTTGGGAATTTCGCAGATCTTACATTGTCCCTTCCAGAGCAACATTTCAGCCGCAACAAAGAAGCTGAATTCCAAAGCACACTGAAGTCAGCTTCCTGATTGATCCACGAGTTCACAGGAAATCTTTTATGTGCGAGATGGCTCAGTGGTTAGAGCGCGAATTTAATGACCGGAAGGTCCGTGGTTCGAACTCGACTTCCCCTGTCTAGGCTTCGGCAACCTGGAAGTATCCCAGCCCTCGTGCTTCCTTCGGGTGGCATGGCAGCTAGGCACCGAAAGGGTATTACAGCTGAACGATTTTTATGTGCTTTTCGCGACTCTTCTAGCTCAACCGGTGGGGCTTCGTTCACATGTCGTTTCAACTGTTGTTCTCGCGTTCTTTTGAACCCGGTCTGATCAGTGAGGATTAGGAACCTTTCAGTCACTCCCACGTGACGCGTAAAATATTTGATGAGACAGCACGTTAGCTCTGTTGGTACGCTTATGGACTTTTCTTGGGAAGTCGGCATTCAAGGCACTTCGTACGAAATGCAAAGCAAGCAGTACTGTAGCATCTTTGAGGAAAGAGGTCCCCAAATTTTCCTCATCCTCCGTGAGCGCCCACTCTAGTAACCCTTTTCGATGTGTGCTTTCTTGGTCTAATTCTCACATGCCAAGTAAGTGTTTGCGCTACACTCGGCTGCGATAAAACCTTCAAAATATGCACCTTTTTTGGCACCAATGCTTGTTCATTATACAGGGTGTCCCAACGAAACCGTACCAATGAGGTATTTGGTCAGCTTCACTGAGCTGGAGCTCTTATCCACCGTACCCACAGCTTTGCACAGTGTGACAATGTCCAATGGTGTGTCAGTGTGCGATCGCCCTAACTGGCTACTCACTGGACGAGAGGATGCTTCAAGAACAAGCGGACCCCCAGACAGTAGCTTGCCGTGATATACATGGAAATTGCCACGCTGGGGAGCTGCCGGGTGGAATTTCGGTAAAGTTTTATGCTTGTCGTATCTGCCCAGAGTCTAAAAATTAAAATGGAGCCAGTTAAAGAAAAACTGCTCAACAAATGTACTTTCCTCACAAGGGAATCCTCTAAGAGGAAACATTCCTGACAGGGCGATAATTTTAGCGGCGCGGAATTTTGTCTTGGCAATATGTCGCACTGTTGATTTCCCCACAATGGGCGACGAAACGTCTGTAGGCAAATTATCAAGCTCGGCGGACAAATGAACAGCCACCTGATTTGCAACCAAGGAACTTATTCCATTGTAATCTCCGCTCCAAGAAACGAATCCCCAGGACTGAAAAGGATATAACTGTTGACTTTAACAGGAAGCATCATAAGTGCTACGTTCCGTGCTTGATATTCTGTTCAGTGGCATTACCGTCATGGCGGCAAGCTAGTCCTGACTGGTGTGGACTAGGCTTGACCAATAATTCAGCCGAGGATAGATAGCACACAGTACCAATCGTTAGGACATGTCAAGTCTGAGCACAGCTTAATGAAAATCGTTTAGCTGTAGTACCCTCACGGTGTCTAGCTGCCAGGCTACCCGAAGGGGGTTGTGAAACTGCCAGTTTGTCCGGGCCTAGGTAGGAGCAGCCGAGATGCCGTGGTTGGGTTCGAACCACAGAACTTCTGGTTAGTAAGTTTGCGCCTTAACCACTAAGCTACCTCCAGCTCTTGAAGGTAATAGAACCAAAACGTATTATAGAAAAACAGTGCACGATAACTATTGGGTTACCGATAATTACTACCGTTTTGTGTTTCCGTTTTAATAAACCATCCGGACGGACTTTCTTGTTCTCTGGTTCAGTTTGTAATGGCACGGATGACGGTCGGTAAAGACTATTACGTGAGTTCACCACTTTGCACTAGTCAGATTTTCCATATTTTATTCATGAAAGCTGTTCTAAACATTCATAAACAACGGAAATCCCACAAGTACGGGTTCAGAAAGCCTGGACAATACGGTTTTACTGGTCATCCACTGCACGAGAAAAGCCCCACCGACGGGGTATTCTACTATCCCTCGAAGCAGGGAGAAAGGACAGCTGCGTGATACCGAAATTCGTCGGAAAGATGAATTTCTCCTAAATTAATATCCGTCTGCCGCGGAAAACCAGTTACAGCATTTTGATAGGTTAACGGAGGCATGCCACTCAGCCGTCGTTTTCCAGGTATTTAAGGGAAATAGAAATACCGTGGATAACGTGTACATTTTGAAGTCCACCTGAATAGACTACCTCCCAGAAGATATCATTTTTATTTGGTTGCTTGAATATTCGTCACAAAGCTACGCCACCCCCCTCCTTCAGGAAAATACCACTGTTGGACGGTGCATGTGAAGGAAAGGACAACCGTGTTTATCGGACTTACCAAACGAGCGAGTTCGGTGTAGTACGAAAGCACCGAAGGTGAAGCAGCCTCGTTCATTGAAAACACGACCGCAAAACTGATCATTGACCGGCCTGACCGTGTGGCGTCCTGGCGATTCGAGGGTGATCCGGCACTTGCAGCTTCTCCGGTTTCCTCCCGAGTCGGAGTGACGTTGAATGCCGCACCGACGAACACACGGTAGTCCAGCTGTTGGAGAGAAAATTAGGTTTTGTCTCAAGGGCTAACTCATTCTAGATTGATGAACCTACGTTAATTGGACCTAAGCCAGAGGGCTTCCGTAAGTCTTCTCACTCTTCGCTGGCCGAATCCATGGCTTCTGGCTTCTTCTGGATGAAGTAGTTATTGGCTAAATATTTTGATGAGTTTTGGTGGTTCTAATCCCAAAACGCTAGTTCAACGGCTCTAGAAGGTGAATGTGGTGAGACATACCCTGGGGCGAGGGGGGGGCACTCTGAGGGCACTCTACGTTGCAGTTTCACTAGTCGGGTGTGGTTGGTTGCCACAAGTGGAAGAATAAATACAGCCGGTTTACCACTCGCACAAGATTCGCTTGAGGCTAGGTGAGGGTACCATCCTCATCCTCCTCACCATCATCATCAGAGACAGCAAATTCAGTGTTGACACTGAGGCTTCACTGTCATACAACCATGAAGTTCATCAAATTACATTTAAAGCCTTAGAGTGAAAAGAAGAGAAAGAGTGAATGAGGGTACACCGTGCTGGTCTATGCCAATCATTCTGATGGGCCTGCATATCTAGGCGCTCAATCAGACAATCTGGATAGAAATTGACAGCACGAACACCACTGACATCGTTCGTCCGCCATTTATTGAAATGTCTCCAGCCAAGCGCAGACGGGGTCACGGGGACCCCATCCTTGAAGGCGTATAACACCAACAACACCCAACCTCTTCGTAATCTCTTTCACGCTCTTGTCACACGTTGTCCACCTCGCGGTTTGCGCCATTCTGAAAGAGGTACAGAGAACAGTCGCCTAGTTAGACGGTGTTTCGGCAAACGTAGCACATGACCGAGCCACCGCAGTTGATGGTGCTAGATGTTTTCCACAACTGAAGTACCTGCTGCACAACCAAACACCCGTTTTATAATCACTTCGCTACTAATCCGTTGACGCAATCCAAAACCAGCAACGCTTCTGAGGCAAGGTGGTGCAAAACCTGAAGACACCTCCCACCACCTGTCCGTAGAGATCACGTCTCGCAGCCATACAACACGCAACCATTAGGACCAGTGATATGCCTTATTGACGCCACACGTGACGCAAATTATCAAAAGTGATTCGGGCCTTTGAGATACTTGCACTGAATTAATCAGAAAAATTTCCGTCAGAGCTGATACAACTACCGAGGTATATAAAATTTTCCACAACCTACAGTGATTTCCTTGAATTGTAAGGGGTATGTTCAAAGACTGTAAGTTGCGAAGCATGATGGTCGTTGGCTTGTTCGCTGAGCTGGGCAATTTGATTGCACCACTACGCTCCCCAATAACGCACTGATGGTGTCACCTCTGTTGGTGATGAAACGTTTGCAACCAAATCGCCCAGCTCAGCGAACAAGCCAACGACCATCTACGCTACCTGAGCTACCAACATTTTCCTCTGTGAAGCATGACTTTGCAATTCGAAGATGCTAGCCGCATGCCAAAAGATGGTATGGTGGTGACCAGTTTATTCAACAGGGCTCGCGCTTCGCCTTCGTCTTCAGAAATGACGACAATGTTCTCTGTGTTCTCCAGATTGACAACGTTCTCATCGGCAACGACCGGAACACCAGTTTTGAAGAAATTCCAGCATTCGCCTCATTATTTTATCGACGACGGAGTTGATGGAGAACGCAGAGAAAATGACATTGTTGTCCGACCCCACTTTTGTAGGGAAGCTTCTGGAGAGCACAACAAAAAACATCACACGTGCAGAAGTGTGTGAATATAGGAATCGGATTATGTTCACAAACTTCTTAGGCATACCCCGTTGAGCAAGTGTAGTAAACAGCACGGACCGATCGACAGAATCAAACGCACCCTTGAAGTCAATGACCGTTAAGATCGTGGGTCTTCTGTACACGCGGCGTTGCTCTAACACCTGACGGAGTGTGAAGATGTGGTCAACGCAGCCTCTACCCGGTCGAAATCCCGTTTGATTCTCACGAATCAAGGTTTCGCGTGCCAGCGTAAGACGACGAAGAATCAGCAACGCCAGAAGCCTTGTTGCAACGGGGGTCAAACTAATAACTCTGTAGTTACTACATTCACTGCGAGTATCTTTTTTGAAAATGGGCACTATTATCGATCCAACCCAGTCGTCTGGGACAGTCTCTTTCTCCCATATAGACCCTGAGAGGCTAGACAGATACTGACTAAGAAACCCACCACCATCCTTGAACAGAGCAGGTGGAAGGTCGTCAGGACCAGCAACATGATAATGTTTGAATAGAGATATATACTGGGACACTTCTGAGGTTGAAGGCGGCTCCATATTCACAGTTCATCTTTCTGTTGAAGGCCAGGGTTCCGGATTGGAGGTAGAAGGTGGCTAACTGAATTGATGTTCGAAGTACTGCGCCCACCGGTCTAAACGTTCTGCTTTGTTGGGTATCAGGAAGCCACTTTGGTCCATGATAATTTCGTTGACAAGATTCTTCTGAGGGCCAGTCGAACGAATCAAGTGGAACAGCTTGCAGACGTTTTCAGCATTTTTCACATCCTCCATTTCTTCCGCCTTTCGGGTCCACTAAACTTCTCGGCCTGCGCGGACACCTGGCGTCTGGTGGAGTTGTGGTTGAGGCCAGGGGGAATCTGTCGCCACTCCTCCAGCAAAGACACAATCCTATCAGAGATTTAATGTTTGGGTGAGGTCGGCTGGGTTGTACCGTAAACAGAATTTCCGGGTTGAGTAGCGCTTTGGATATCTTTTCCCAGTGGCAGTTTATATCCGACATCGGACTGTGCGACAGGCGTTCGGGGAGCCGGTTGTGGTAGTTCCGTTTGATTTCTGGGTCTACAAGCCTCTCAATGGCTAAGCGAGGTGCGTGCGTTTTGGGTAAACCTGAAAGGTAAGCCATTAAGATGGCTCAGATGACTCAAGAGAGTTGTCCGCTGACGATAATTTTGAATTGAATGTATCGGGCAGAAGACATCTCGTGGTTCAGTCAAGCCGCTATTTAAGATATCGAGGAATTTTTATCAATTGCAACTAGTATCGTATCAAGGAAAGCGTGACAAGTGTTTTCTTCGGCCACATTAAGAACACCAGTGTAGTGCGAGGCTAGACATTCTAAGGGTTGGTTTAAACATGTAGCACAAATGTCTACCAAGTGTCCATGTAAGGATCCATACATTTGGCAGAAGCTCCCGATATCCTACTTTGAAGCATCCAGTTCCTCTAGATGGGACTCAGAGACGAAATATCTTCGAGATTCAAACTTTCGACCGTGCTATGAATGCTAGAAGGATGTGTTACTTAAGCACACCATAGGTTCCTAACGCTGACTCACCACACACTTGTAGCCGATTCGCAATTTCTAATGTGCTGAAGCTTCGGTTGGCGACAATGTCATCCACGTCGATGGTCCAGGCAATCAGGCGACCGCAGGGATACAGTATCGAATACACCACCATTCATTCTGAGTAACATCGCACAAGGAATAGGTTGCATCAAAGACGCCATGTATTCCCCAGCTTGCTTGAGAATCACCCATAAACAAGAGACAACTTACTTTTGTGTAGATCTTTCTCTGTAGTCCTTGAAACTGCTGGTGCAACAAGCTCAGAACAAGATTTGCTGGCAAGCCTTCAATGGTAGAAATTCCATTAGTTCCGATCAGAGACTTGCATTCCAAACCAACATCCACCAGAGAGGATTGGACAGAATCTCCAGGATTGTGTGCATAGGAGACTCCAGTAGTGGCCGTAGTCCCACAGCTCGACATACCTTGGGTCGAACTGGCCGTTGAGTTGACAGAGGTCATTCCTGAACCAACGAACCCCGAAGTAGCAGTTGGAGTGCTACCAAGTCCGCGATCAGTACCTGTGCTGACGGTCAGTAGACCGGTAGCACCACTTGCACTAATTCCGGTGGATAGGTTTGTATCTCCAGCAGCCGGTCGGTCTGTGATTAACTAGAACGTACAAATGGTGGATCAGAAATATACAAAACAGTGAGGACATCAAATATGCCAAGAACCGAATGACGAAACATACATGTAGCGCAAAAGGATTACGCGCAGATTCCGGTCGAGTTGACGTCTGCTCGGCTAACGCACAAAGATCCGCAGAACGATTGCTTCTGTAATCGAATGAGAAAGAGGAGCACGAACAAAGGTGTTCCGTTTTCGTTTACTTACAAACAGGAAAACAACCGTATGTTCCTAATGGCGAAAAAATAATATAAGACGTTGTTCTTATTATCCGAGGAGGGAATGAGAACTTGCGTTGGGTTTTCTGAGTAACTTATATCGAGACCCGGTAACTCACCGAAATCTACATTGGTAGGAGCCATCTGAAAACTAGGCCACCTTTCGTTGGTTACGATTATATGTCGTAAACAGAAGTGTGTAATTTTAGTTCTTGTGTAGTTTAGACCTGAGAGTGGAAATCTCCGACACTTTGACCGAATCCCATTTAATGAACGCCTCTCAGGATTCACGATCTCCGACCAACGAGGTGTCAGGCTGGCTTAGCCCAAAAGGACGGGAATTAAGACGTGAAAACGAGAGCCGGAATTTTGCCGCGCAGCATGGATAAAAGATCAGCGGGCATGACTGGACTCTCCTGTGAAGAGCCATGTCCCTTAATGGTAACCTTATTCACTACGAGTGGGAAATAAAAGAAGATAGGAAGACTCCGTGGACACACGAAGATCCCCATCCCAGTAGATGCTACGAAACGGCTGAACTGAAGATGGCCAGGAATATGGTGACTACCGTGTACGGGCAATTCAGAGTGTTGAGTCCGACTTTCGTGCATTGGCCAACCGCGCATTGTGGTTACTTTGTGACCAAGTGACGTCTGTTGGAAAACATAGTAGCAGTGGGTGAGTGAGCAGCATCTGCTGAGAGATCCCGTCATCCGAGACTTGACACCCTTGATTGGAATCAGCTGCGGATGGCCAGCACAACGAACCAGAAAACGACATTATATTCAATACTTGGCTGTGTTGGGCAACTGAACCAATGGGAGGCAAGAAGCAAAATTTGTGCCATAACTGTTGGTTTGCCTGGCAACCGATAGACCACTGCATTCCGGCAGTAGTTGTTAGGCTACACGGAGCACAGCCGACCGTGTTACTGCGTGTATGTAGTTGGTGCCCACGTGGACCCAAGGGAATAATATCGGTGGGCAAAGATATTCGCTTTTAACACAAGATAAATCCGTCTTTTGTTCCACTTGGTGTAACTCCAGAAACTACGGAAGCCAGCGGAAAGAGCCGACATCATACGCATACTTACAGTGAAAATACGGCTTTATACACTGTGAACATCGGTTGGCATTGCAAGATGACGGTACACAATGTCAGCAAAGTCCCCATCATCAACCAGACGCAGGTGGACGCCTGGTATAAGTCTATGTGGCAAACGGCGAAGCCTTGATGCCATCGCGCTAGATAGGAACCTTGCGTGTCCACTTTCGATTATTGGTTGTTGTGTGCTGCCTCGGCTTTGTTGAACTATTTGCCACTGACGAAACAGAGTGGAGTCGGAAGTTCAGAGACACTGGGGGGGACCACAAGTAGAGCAGGAGGAAAGCTGCCAGGAGGAAAGCAGTAGGTTTAAAAGTCAAACATCGCAAGGCGACAAAAGGAATGGGTGAAGACGTACTTTCGTGAACCGTCGTCTTTATTTTCAGTCTGAGAAACGGTGACTTCCAGCGCACTCGACTCTTGCTTCTGTGGGTTAGCAGCATCTTCTCGTCTGTGAGGTGCAGGTTGCCAGAAAAGAAGGCGATCTCCACCGGAACCCGATGTGGTTAGAAATATCCCATTTGGATAAATTTCCTTGTCTGTCCAATAGGTCAGACTGGAGTTTGGGGAAGTCATGTACCTTGTGACAAGAGGAAAAGCAGAAATTCATGTGGCGTGTTTGTAAAAGGAAACGGAAGACAATATAAATCAACGGTATGCAACTGAGGCGATACCGCCCCGCTGGAAACGCTTCTGACTTACAGGAAGGCTGAGTGGGTACAAGGTGCTGAAGCTCAAACTTTACTGACATCTCCATCCAGCGGATTCTTTATCTCCCACAATTCACTCTATCGTTGGGCTGCGACTCGAGACATATCCTCGACCCCCAAATACAAAACCCAACTTACTGATAGTGAAGCTCACGGGTGAATGATAGGTAAGCCAAACAGCTTCACTCAGGGGTCATTACGCCACACACACAAATCAGTAATGATCACACTTGGGAACCCAAAATCGCTCGCTTCGGGAGAACGCAGCCGCTTTTTTGACATTCAGAAAAAACAACTGTATAAAACGCGTTGTGTTTCAAGTTTTGTCTACGAGCGTTCAAACTTGGTCGTCTATGAATACCCTCAACCACTAACAACTAACTAAGATCACAAATGTACATAGCATAGTTAATTTTCGTGCATCAACTTTTACATGCTTGCATAACAATGCAGATGCTAGAACTCCCTCAGAGCAGAAGCAAAGGGTTAATGAGAAGGACACCACACCCTTGTACGAGCAAAACTTAGGCTCCATCCAACAACTTGCCCGAAAACTCACCCCGATAGGAAATACAACACCCCTTCTCAACTGTCCAGATAAGCAACCATCTCTATCGGACGCCATCTGCGAAAAATTTTATGCATCTGTACTGCTCGAAGGCGTCAATACACACCTATCGCGTGTAGTAGGTGTGATTCCGTACTGGCCACCTAGGAACCACGCCACATCGACGGAAGGACTGTATCTCAGGCCGCACCATGCGGTTGACAACACAGTCTAAGTAGGCAAAATTGTCAAGCACACCAATCTACCGCACACTTCGTCGCCAAATAACTCAGCCTGCCAGTCGCTACGGACCAACATGTCGACCAGCATGGAACATACGTAAAATGCCGATGACCATACGAAGCTATTTCGCTTTCTGTAACATACCTGTGGAGAACGATTACCCGCTAACCCAAAAACTTGGTTCGGGCCCGTTCTTCCCTACTCCGTCCGTGCTGTTTTGCTCCTAAACAGCGTCAAGAATAGTGCTGTCATCGAGGTGGTCACCCGATAACCTAAATATTTGGGCCTAGAAACCGTCAACGACACACGCCACTGGATCGATACTTACGAGAGCCTGCGACTGACCGCCGCGCTTCGAGACATGAGAAGCACGTTCATCCTCACACAGAATATTTGGATAAAATAGGTAAGTGTACAACAGAATATTTCGCTTCCTCGAGAGCGAAGGCGCCAGATATTGCGTGCTCATAATTGAGAAATACTAGGGTGACATGGCCAACAAGCGCAGAAATCACCACGCCATTAGTAATGCGTCATTTTTGTGCCATCACCCTAGACTTGAATCAACGCCACAAAACCAGATGACTTGTAACGAAGACCTACACTTATATAACAATGAAATTTGACGAATACCGAGTTTTCATGGGGGTTGCATCCTCGTATGTTCCAGCTTCATTGCCTTCAATCTGTAGTGTAATTGTGAGACGTGCAACTAGGCACGTATCCCACACAAACTTATCGGCCAGATAAAAAAGATAATCATTCAGCTGTAGCACCCTTTCGGTGCCTAGCTGCCATGCCAACGGAAGGAGGCACGAGGGCTGGGATACTGCCAGGTTAACCAAGCAGAGACAGGAGCAGTCGAGATGCTGAGGTTGGGTTAGAACCACGGACCTTCCGGTCCGTAAGCTGGCGGTTTGACCACTGAGCTCACTTATCGGCTAGAGAGAATCCTACAGATATGATGAGAAGTCACTTCAACAGTGTTTATGAGATAAGCTTTTTAACGCAAGAATCAACCAGTATGTGGGCATCAATGACAGATTGTTATGGTCTTAATTGGTGAAATAAATCAGCATGTTGGAGAATTAGCCAGTCAGAATTAAGATGTTTTTCCTTCGGTTCTAAAGAGGAAGTTGCATTATCAATGAATGAGGTCATGATGAAGAAGATTCCGCACCGCCAAATTTATTTCCTCGAAGGGATTTTTCCTCCTATGGACTACTGTAGTATGGAATTAGGAACAATAAGCCGTTCGGCCTGTGATGTTCGCTCCTAGACAGATGACTGTAATCCCACATAAGCTTCTAGGTGGGACCATTACTCTTATGCTGAAATGAAGTCACCGCAGGCGAGGGAGGGTCAATGCAATAGGAAGTTGACAAAGGAAAGTGAAAATGAGAAAAGCTTGGTTTCAGATGAACACATTGACTTCACAGCACATAGTTTAGTGAAAAGTAATTGACCAAAGTTTGGTCAGCCAGATGCACGCAAAGCAGCCTTACAGTGGTAGTGCAGGTATCATGGGACCTTGTTCGGATGCGAAGAAGGTCAACCTCTGGAGAATGTAGTGGTTTAAGAAGCCTCTTGCTCAATTTTACGCTGACTTCTCGATCACTCCCGTGAGTTTTGCTGATCTAGAGGTATACCAGCGCTCGCGCTCCGAAATTCGTGTACGCAGGAACTTCTGTTTGGAATCCAAGTGAGCAGTTATGACGATTGCTGCAAGGGTCTTAGTACGTTAGGCGTACTGAAGCCACCACAAGTTGTTTTTGTGGAACTGTACTTGGGGTTGTGAACCAAATCAAAATGACCACAGCACTGTATGCCGTAGTTCGAAACCGGAAGTTTACTAACCAATACCAGGAAAAGGAATTCGATAATCCTACGCAAGATACCCTTTCGAAGAGTGACTACCCCTTTAGAGAGACCGCTGAGATTTTGCTCATCAGTATGAACTATTCCGAGAGGTTACTCTTCAGCAGAGACTAAATTCCCCTTTTCCCCAGTGATATTATTGTATTTCGTTCTCCTGATGGATATTGCCTTCTTGAAAAGGTCTGTCTGGTTCGACGGGAGGGGTACACCATGTCACTGTGTCCAGTTGTTTCCCCATATTCCAACCATACATAACGTCCCAATACGCGTCAGAAATGCTGCAGCATTTACCTGCACTTCTGTCCATCTGGATTAGAGTAAAAACTGTTGTGGTCTTCCTTCGGTATGTAGCTGCAAGCAACCATCAGCTTGGCATCTACAACTCGCCCATATTGGTATAGCTATCTCCCATCCCCCCCCCCAAACACCTGCTCATTTCAGGTATGGATACAGTCACGTCCAAATAACTGGTACGATCATAGCTAAAAGCCACAGGAGTATTAATGATGATTGGTCCAAGTGAGGACTTGTGCGACGACATCTGCGGCAGAAACTCTACAGAGGACCAAAGAAAGAGAAAAGTAGGCGCAAAAGCCCATTTTCCTCTCATGTACAGGCGGAAGTATCAACCCCTTGGGACGCCAACCACAATTCAACCAAGATCAAAAGGCTTTTTCACTCATTTTCGAGAAGCATCATTAACAAAAACAGGCCCATTTTGAATTAGTTTGTATTCATATAGAAAACTAATGTTAAAAACAAGGTTCTAAGCTGTCAGCAAATACGACACATGGCATGATATATTGCGCAGGTGTTCGCCAACAACTTAACCACGTGTTGGTATCAAACAAAGTTGAATATGAATAGCGGATTTGGGTTGCTCCTGTTCAGTGATAGATACAGAGCCCGGTTCCACGGCCGCAATCGCCTGTAAGAACAAAAAAGAAGGATGGAATTTGACGTGCTGTGTTTGGAAAGAGCGGAGTCAATGGTAGCCAGCCGGGCGAGTATCTTTCACGGTTTGGTTGAGTGTGACCCCTAAAACCGTGAGAAGGGAGAAGCAACCTCCAGAAGTAAAACGTAGCGATTTTGTGAAACGTTTTTTATGGAACAGATATCCAAAGTACCACCCACCGGCCGCACCAGTCTCGCAGAGTTGCTTCATTCGGCCCGCTGTCATTGAGTAACAGAGCTGAGGCCTGTTTCTTTCTCGCTCTAAAAGACAGGACCCATCGAATACAGCCCGATCGATTCCAAACACGGAACAAACGCAGATAGTGGGAATGATGTTGCTTAACAAACTTTTATTGGTACACGGCAAAAGGTCATCAACATCATTCTCATCAGAGACCGTAACATCAGTGTTGACACTGGTGCTTCACTGCCGTAAGAACACAACGTCTATTTAATTACACTTAAAGGCCAATTGAAAAAAAGAAAAGGTGGATGGAAAAAACGGTGACGCCCCAGTGCACTCTGAAGTGCCCATACATATGAACACTTAATCGGAAAAGCTGAAGAGAAGCTGACAGACAACAGGCAATCTCTGCGGGCGACACGTGAAAGGCCGTTTAACTGGAGGTCAGATGCTCTGCATTGGGTGGTGTGTGTCAAGTGATTTCACAGGACTGGGGTGCTCATGAGACTACCCAGATGCCGCACACTTCTGCTATTCATGATTACCTCTTCCCTTAAAGTTATTTGCGCTCTGTGCCCCATCAACTTTTAAGCAGACACGGCATGGTCAGGAGGAGGCCCTTTTATTTGGGGTACCAGCTGGCTCGCACTTGACAGCATGGCAGATGACAAGGACGGGCCAATCCGGCCACTAATACCGGGCAAATTAACTCACTAGTCACTGTTCGACCACAGACGGAGGATGCTCAGAAGATGGCTGAGATTCTACCGAACTGCTTACCTGATATCTTGGACGGTCGGCTGTAGCAACCAAAAAAGGAGAGTAAAAAACGAGTGTCATTGTTACCAGGTGAAATAGAAGTAGATTCTGTGGAGGAAGGCAGTAATAGAGCTGACTGTTGGACAAGCTCTCAAGGCAATTATGTTTTGAGCGGCGATATCTCCGCCAACAGGATGAGGCGAGCAATCAATCGACTTATTAGAAATTTGCAGAAGGGTTGCGTATACAACCATAACAACGGAGGAGTGCTCCACCAACACCCAACATCTGAATGCAGAGACACGTAAGGATGAGCTAAACTACGTTAGAAAGTCTAGAAAACTCCCAAGGTTACTGAAAACTCCTCGATGGCCCACGACCGACTTCACTCTTCTTCGGACTCATCAGATAGGCGCATTTCACCAGTTTCCGTCAGCCGTATGTTCTGCTTGAACCCAAATTGTACCTAATTTGTGAAATACACTCATTTGCAAACTAACCTGATCTTAACGCGAGATTCAACTGAATCCCAGCTGAATATTTCGTTTATGATGCTCTTCAACTGGATTTACTGTTTCAGTTGGGACGATTTTCGAGATGTTGAAGCAAGATATTGAAGAAAGAGTCGGGTGACAGAGTTGAACGCATCCTTAAAGTCGAGGAACACCAAGAATTGCGGGCATTCTTACCCAGTTCGCTGCCCTTACATTTTACGAAGTGTGGGAACGTGATCCACACAACCCTCCTCCGATCAGAACCCTGCTTGCTGTCCTCGGCTCACGTCTTCGTGCGCTCTCATAGGCGATGCAAAAAGCCTGGTCACAACGGGGACTAAGCTAATTCCTCTGTGATTGTCAACGCCTCTGCAGGTACCTTCTTGAAAACGGGCTCGAGATCCGATGCTTGATTGGGTTGGGTGAGCCCTTCCACAAAAAGACCATCCAACACCTTCCAGGGTTACGGGCAGGACTTTGCAGTAAGAATCAACCTCAGAAGACGTATTATCCGAAGGGAACTCCAGATGGAATTGGTAGGTTTGCTTCGCAATAGTGAGGCGAGGTGTGTGCATTTCGGGCACCCCAAAAAGGGAAAAGAGAAGCAGTAACAGACAAGTGTGTGGTCGGAATCCACATATGTGACAGGCGGCAATAAGCAATTGATCCACGCCACTTACAGCTAACGGCGGTGTGGTCGATCAGTGTTGAAGGTTGACTTGCATGTGGCGGACACCATGTGGCCAAGCGACTCCGATTGTTTCGGAAGCTAGTACTTCGCAGGAACAGTCTGTGTTCAGCAGACAGCTGCAGCAACCGTTCAACGATGTCCTTGCGTCCCAATTTCAATCCAAGACCACCCAATCGAGTCTCAGCAGCGTTAAGTCCACCTACTTGCATTTTCGTAGCCTAGTTATCTACACTGAACTCTTAGCCTGCCCAAATGTAGCACTCAAAGCGCTGTAAAAACAAAAGGGACTTTGGCTTAAGAGCCTAACCGCACGGCTGGTGGAATATCGCCAGAGCAGTTTACACTTTTAAAAAGCATGTCGCGACACATGTTCCAACTGCCAACTTGGAGGACCAAGAGATTATGCTGGTCAAATCCCTCCCACTGACCAACTCGGTATGAGAAACTTTGTGTGTCACATGTACACTCCTTAGTATAACCCAATGGGTTATGGAGCTGCACAAATTGTCACGCTGTGGTAGAGTCCAGTCTCTTCGTAACGGCTCCACAATTCCTGTTTTGTTTGACTCAATGCGCAGTGTTCAGGAAAACACGACGGAAACCAATAAAAACGGATGTCCGTAACAAACTTGTTTTGATGCTGATCTATAAGAAGCTAAAAAAACCATGAGGTACGAAAATGAAGGACAACAAAGCAAGCAACAGTGGATAAACTTGTTAGTTTTTCAGACTTATCCACGATCAAAAAGATCAGAATTCTTTTCGTTCGAATTCCTCGCGAAAGAGGACGACTTAGCAAGGTCCTGAGGTGCTTCCTGAAGGTAAACCACTGTTTTAATCGACCGACTGGCAGAAGGACTAATAGATGCGTTAGCATAAGGATAAACAACCCATTAATAAGAAATATCCTTTCAAAGGTAAGACAATGGATACGTGGTGTTAAACTCATCGTGCACCAATGAGGGAGGAGGGAGAAACAGCGTACCAAACGTCCACCCACCTGGCGAACTGTAGCACAAGTACTCGTTCGGACAGAGGTCGAAATGTGACCAGGGTAAAGGCGGTTTTGCAGATGCAACGCCAGGCCAACACAACGTTCGATAGCTCGTGGACCAATCCCATGCAACCAGAGTTCACCGGGATTCTTAGTGAGGCCGGTTTGCGACATACTGTGGTACCGATGAAGTAGACGATCCAAACGACGGCCTATGTAAAGTGTTTGAGCCTATTGTGTACGATCAGAATGTTGAATACAGTACATAACTACATACGATCATGCTGGATTTGGCAGAGATGAAAATATGATGGAAGCCTGTAGGAGAGAAGTACTCTTTGACTTGCTGAGTCAGATGGTCCTCTTCAGCAAGCAGTTCAGATATCTCCCACACCCGCTCCGGTTCGGCACCTTTTGTTTTCATTTTCCACTAAAGGCGACCCGGAGGAATATTGAATGATATTCGATCCCCGAAATCGCCCCAAACAATTCGCTTGGCGTAATATGTTGTAATCCAGGCAATAAAAGCAATTGTCCAAATAGCCGTTCCAACCAGACTAAGAAGCACGTCTACAAGAAAAATTGGACATAATGCCAGAAGACTGCAATACTCACATTTTTGTATCAATCTTGGTCGTGAAAGCGATCGCAGTGGAAATAATTCTCGAAAGAAGCAAGCGATGTTAATGAACCAGAGAAACGGGAGACAAGGAAGTCCAGCTTGTGAGAGTAGGGCTTGATTAACTTGAAGACGTACCAAAAAAGTAGATCCGGCAGATGTTAAGTCTTTCTTCAGCGGACAATCTGCCCAAATCCATGAGCCTGTGGAAAGTGCATCGAACAGTTACGAAAGACACGCAAGTGGTCGATAAGTGGTGTATAAACTTAGTCAGAGGTGTATTATCGTGTGGTTAGCAGACAGGACCCTTTAGAAGTGAAACAGTTTGCCAATCAATAAACCTTTGAGGATAACAGGCAGTTGTAACGGATATCCATGCTAGCCGGGTCAATGAAAAAGTCTGACGGAAGTGGTAGCCTTATGCAGCTAGCTTGCAATTTGACTTTTGGGCTAAGTTTTTTGACTGAGGACACTCATTTTCTCACTGGTGAGGTTCGGCCACCTTGGTAGTATCTGAGCCTCTATATCAACAAGATCTACGCGAAGAAAAATGGCATGTAAGTCGCCGAGTGATTTTATTGGTTTCATTTGCTATGTGCAGTAGAGTCGAAGAGTACTCACCACTACGTAGGTCCTCGCTGCAGACACGCCAGTGCCGAAAGTTTAAACTCAAGTTAACTGTAAGACTTCTCCGCAGGTGGTGGAAGCAAGCATAATAAACCCATCAAAGCTGCATGCTTCCGAGGTCGGATTGAAAGATGAAAATGGCGTCCAATTTGAAAAACTCAATTTGTTACCACATGTTGGCAGTAGTGAAGCGACGAAAACTGTCAGAGGATTCCCGGAAGTAGAGTTGTCGATGTGTTAGTAAAAGCAGTGAATTCGTGCGCCGAACTTTTTTAAAAATTTGATCGGAGTGGCTCTAGTAACAATGAGTTTCTGGGCCAGAAAAGAACTGACACCCGCCGGTATTATGTAGGACCTCGAAGGTCTTATGGTATGCATACTAAACCGTCATCAGACTCGTGTGGACTCTACCCAGGATACCTACCAGATCAAGCGATACAATCCACCACGTTTCCGATTTCGAAAAAGGGGTAAAATAATCAGCAAAAATACGGAAGATAAGTATGCAGTACCGCTCTACCTACCATTTTGTCGCTAATTTCCAGATCTCATTCTTCCGTTTGTATTACGAAGGGCCCAGCAAGTCTTCATGATACAACTCGCCACTTTTAAGGTTGATGAAAGCTCCCCGACAAACTTATGAGCAGTATGTTCCGTCAGGAATATATATTGCGATATCTCGAATATCGTACCAACTGAAACATAAGTTGACCTTTGTCCAGCAAATTCACCTTCGCCGTCCAAACGCGGTCGGCTTAAAACATCAGACAATTATGTGACTATCGAAGCAGGTGCTTACATGGTTCTCATATCGCGAGCTGCGCCCCCCTTAATTGGCTAGACAGTCATATGCAGCTGTCTCTGTGCGGTCCGCCTGTCCTTACACAGTATTCTGAACCAGTCGAAATACTGGCTACCCTATCCATAATTTCTGCTTACGCACTACACGGCTATAGTTCAGGTTCGACGAAGAACACAATTATTCAGTAACTCTTCTCCCCGTGCTTTTTCTGGTGGCACGGCAGTTGGGCACCGAAAGAGTGCTACAGCTGAACGACTTTTTTTACCTCTCAGCGGCTGGGACTCTCGGCGTACAAATAGTGTCTCTGTGCATTAAAGGCACGACATGATAGCCAATTGTCTGTTTTCGTTCAGCCTGGTGACTAAAAACTGCAAAAGGCGCATTGGTTTCGTTTGTGACAGGAGGGCAGGCACATACAAGAAGCAGCTGCTTTGGGAGTAGTTCCGCTTTACTCACGGGAAGGAATGGGAATAGTCATGCATGGGAACGGACAGGTTTGATACATGAGCACCACTAGCTACGGTTGACCCCATCCTGAAGACGGCAGCTGCCATCATGACGAGATTTGGTTTCACGCTTAGCTGTCGGACCGTTGATTGACCGTCTCTAAGTCGTTTCCGCCTTGCAAAAATTTTTTCAGCCTTTAAAGGCTGTCCTGGTAAGGCTATCTTCTGTCTCACTCAGAGTAACCCACGGATTGTGACTGGCCCGTCTATTGTATGCGATTCACTCAGAAAAACCGCCCAAAATAACTCACCAGTGCCGACCCGATGCCCGCACCAGACCAAGCCAGTACTTTGACGACACTGATGATCAAACGCCAAGTCTCCTGGCACCTCCGGTACGCGTTATATATAGTGTGGACCGGACGGATGCGATAATCTCTGCCACTGACCGAAGGCGGGCGAACGGTATTTAATTACTCAACTAATTAATTGTTAGCTGGTTACCAAAGCCTTATTTGAATGCACGTGAGTTGAGTTCAGTTTTCCAGGTAAAAAAAGTTTCCAATGGTGCAGTGGTTCCAGCGGTACGGCATCGGTCATCAGTGAGAACGAGGACAAGGGACTGAGAGCCATGTTTTAGAATCAATGGTCCAATCAATTCATTTGCGTCGATTGATTTAGTTTTTCCGGTGATTCGGGCTTTTGAGATTTTGTGCAGTGACTTTATCATACACACTATCCTCGGAGCTAATACAAATACCGAGGTATGTGAAGAAAACCATAATTTCCAGTGATTCTCCTTGAGTCGTAACGTATATATACAGAGCCTGAACGTCCTGAAGCATGACTTTGCACCTTGAAATTTCAAGGTGTATGCCGAAAGATAGTATGGTGGTGGTCAGTTTATTCAACAGGGCTCGCGCTTCGCCTTCGTTGAGGACGATTTCGTCTGCGTACTCCAGATCGACAAGATCCCCACCAGCAACAATCGGAACACCAGAGTTTTGAAGAAATTCCAGCATTCGCCTCATTATTTTATCGACGACGGAGTTGATGGAGAACGCAGAGAAAATGACGTTGTTGTCCGACCCCATTTTTGTAGGGAAGCTTCTGGAGAGCACAACAAAAAACATCACACGTGCAGAAGTGTGTGAATATAGGAATTGGATTATGTTCACAAACTTCTTAGGCATACCCCGTTGAGCAAGTGTAGTAAACAGCACGGACCGATCGACAGAATCAAACGCACCCTTGAAGTCAATGACCGTTAAGATCGTGGGTCTTCTGTACACGCGGCGTTGCTCTAACACCTGACGGAGTGTGAAGATGTGGTCAACGCAACCTCTACCCGGTCGAAATCCCGTTTGATTCTCACGAGTCAAGGTTTCGCCTGCCACCGTTAGACGACGAAGAATCAGTGACGCCAGAAGCCTACTTACAACGGGGGTCAAACTAAGGACTCTGTAGTTAATACATTCACTGCGAGTATCTTTTTTGAAAATGGGCACTATTATCGATCTCCCCGTCGTCTGGGACGGTCTCTTTCTCCCATATGGACCCTGAGAGGTCCCCGAAGTCCAGTCGGACGAACCAAGTGGGACAGCTTGTGGACGTTTCCAGCGTTTTTCGCATCTATTTCCCTGGTCCTTCGGGTACACCAGTCTTCTCGGTCTGCACGGCACTCCGTTCCACCTGGCGTTGGATGATGAATGGATTTGATTTGCGGTTGCGGCCAGGAGGAATCTGTCAGCTGGTCACCAGCAAAACCACGGCCCTATCAGAGAGGACGAGGTTGGCTGGATTTTACCGCAGACTATTTCAGATCCTGGTAGCACTGTGCATATCTGTTCCTAGTGGCTGCTCATATCCGACATCGGACTAAGCGGCAGGTGTTGCAGGAGCCGGTTCTGATAGTTTCGTTTGATTTCTGGATACACTAGCTTATCAACGGCTAAGCGAGGCGTGCGTGTTTTGCACAGACCAGATAAGCGCAATGAAAGCAGCAGCGGACAGGTGCATGGGCGGAGTCCACGCTGGTAGTTCAGAAAAAGTGGCAGGCGGTGATCGACCCCCGCCATGACGCCTACATAGTGTATTTGGATTCGGTACTCGTTCGTTGGTGGGCACCACATAGTCAAGCGATCTCCTCTGTTCCGGAAATTGGTACTGCAAAGGAAGCCTGTGATCGGCACACATCTAAAGGAGGCGCTCTCCATTGTCTGTCCGTCTCGTATCCAGCCCAAGACGACCACCTAATTGGGTCACAGCAATGCTTGGTCCACCTACATGAGCGCTCATATCAACAGCAACCGCAACCATGTCTGAGCTTTCATATTATTATAAGAAAGACAGGAGGACGATTAGGAACTTCGAACAAAGCGTTTAGCCTGGCCATAAAGCAGCGGTTTTTGTTGTAAAATGTAAGCGCATTACCATTTTTATAGAACAAGTCGCCATATATGTTCTAACCCCAACCTGGAAGGCCAGAAGACTTTGTAGGTCACACCTCTAACCACTGACCAACCTGGTACGAGACTCTGTGAGTATCGCACGGACACCACTCAGTAGAGCCCAATAGGTCACGTGGGCACACAAACCATCACACCACGGTAAGGTCCAGTCTCTCCATGACGGACGCAGGGCTTTTCGGAAACAGTTCTACAGCGCCCGCCTTCCTCGGACCGGTTGTCGGATTACATACGGTACAGTGCGATTTTTCCCCGTTGTAAAACCTTCCTCCATTTCGGAGGCCTTTGCGATCTATCAGGATTCTCTGTCAATCCTTATGCCATTCATTATTCAACATTTTAGGGACTAGTGTGTGCCACCAGTGGTTCGTTGCAGCTATAGTTTTCCTGGCTTCAATAGAAGCTGCCGATCATGACGAAATCCAGCGTTCATGGGTGTGTGAGCAAAATCGGGAAGACTGTATCAAAGGCTGTGAGCATGGCTCCTTCCATCTTTCTCCAGTGATCATCAAAATCATCAAAACAACCATTGTACCGTCGGGTTCTGGAAGCTGCTTGGCCAACTCACCGCGGTATTGTTGAGCAACACACAAGCTTTGCAGGTGGTGAACTGAATATCTTTATCATGGACAGTACGGCATCAGTGTTCAACCCCGATGCTTCCTTGCCGTACAACCATGATTTATTTGAAAGCCTTATTGGGAAAAAAGGAATAAAGGTGGAGAGGGAAGGGACTTAGTGCTAGCTTACAACAATCATTCCCAGGTACCTGCACCCCCAGGCACTCACTCAGGCAATTTGGATAGAAACTGACAACATAAACGCCATTGACATCGATTATCAGCCATATTTTGCAGCGTCTCCAACCAGGCACAGTGGGGGTCACGCGGTCCCCATCCTGGAAGGCGAGTAGCACCGACAGCACACAAGAGTTACGTAATCTCCTACATACCCCTCTGCCAGCTCACGGGTTGGACACCTCTGCTTCCGCCACTCTGAGTTGGGCACTGAAAACAGCACTCCC
>SJOL01006946.1:382905-419576 GCA_004794785.1 Opisthorchis felineus | reverse complement strand
ACGGTAGGAACGCTAGTCACGATAAAAGGCCAAACCGAAACAACCGCCAAAATCAATCAGAAAACAAATGCTAACATAGTTTTCCTCAGTTCTGTGGCGTACATACAGTTGCGAGCTGGATGTGCGTGAGCTAATAACAGGTATCTCTCGCAAACCAACCCACTCAACACAGGGGCCAACAACCCTCCTATTGCGGATACAATTATTGCAAATGAAGAGCGCGTGCAGAGGGGATAAAGCAGCATCCCGTATCTGCACCACAACAATTCATGTCTTTTAGGGCTCAGTAAAAGTTAGAGACCCAACCAGCTATTGTCACACGGTAATCGTCAACCAAGTGCATAGCGATACCGTCTCTGTCTTGCTGATCAAGACCTCATAGCCGTAGATAATTTGACTAAGTAGCTAAACCGGAAATTAGTTGGAAAAGTGAGACTGTTCGCGGAGGCACTACGAATGGACCATATGTGATGCTGCCTGGGATAAATACTTGGACGTTTCGGATGTCAGAGGTTAAGGTTCTTGGTGCAAACCCAACCCTGACTGACCGACTGTTCTTGGGCAACTTGGCAGCATCGAAGCCTTCGTGCTTATCCGGAATTGCGCGGCAGCCATGCGCCGAGACGGTGCCACAACTGAACCGTCACTTTTTATTATTATTCCTTAAGCAGTACGGAATCAACTCTGTATCCCTGGTCACTGCCTGGGCTATTATCCCAGTCTGCAAAGGTGGCAAACAGTCTGATCCGGCTAGCTATAGACCAATAACTGTCCTTCCTGGACACCATAAGGTGAGGAGTATATCGTCGCAGACAAAATTTGAACCCACCTGTAGAACCAGAGCTCACTGTTTTCACTAAAGCACGTGTTCCGACAAAAGCGATGCTGTTTCACAGATGTCTTGTTTGTCGGTGGAACCCTAAGATGTGATGAGTTGCTGCGCGTACGAGACACACCTCGTAGTGTACGTTACATTGAACCTGAGTTTAGTAGGACCATCTAACCTCCGCCACCATCACATGCATCCCAACGCAAAGGTTTCAGAGGCCCGATGGGTAGTAGTGCCTCATCGACTTGGCTGCCCTTCATTCACCGGAGTGAAACACAGCTTAGCCTGTTATTCGACGAGAAATTCCTTCAGCACCTCGCTTCAAAACGGTCTGAACTTGACTAAGAGGGCATCAGTTTTATGACGGAGTTCTACTTCGAAAAGGAGAAAACCTACTGGGACTCCGAAATGGTCCTATTTTATTACTTATACTAAAACACAAGTGCCGGAGAATTTTTTTGAGGTCGTTGTTCACTTTCGGGGAGTTTTCGTGACGCTACGTAACTTGGGTCTTGAGGGTCTTATCTGAATGAGAGGATCCGTCCAAAATGGACAAATGTTTCAAGTGGTGGAGGGTGTCACTTTGTCTTTCGACAGTCCCTTACTCTACTCATATTCCTGATCTTCCCGAACTAACTGGTTTTTTGTCTAATAAAATCGCCGGGAAAATGGTAACGAAGCACGTTTTTGTCAGGTGCAGCTAAGCTCCATCTGATAGCTTTCATTAGGAACTTACCGATATATAATATACGACTTTGGAGGTTATTTTCGGAACCACAGTTTTTCTTAGATTAAGCAGGATTCGGCTCAGTCCAGTTTATCAGCTGTAAACCCTGTAGCAAGGATATTTTGATTCCGGCTGTTCAGCATGAAGATCTAGCCGGGCTTTGGAGGCGACGACCTAATCGCTCGGCCAATGTTAAGTCAGTCTAGTTACCTGAAAAAAGACGGGAAAGTGACGAGCACTGAAGCTGATAGCTTCGATGTCCGAGCGACGCTCTGCTTGATTCAGCCATGACTGCCAGTGTTAGCAACCACTAATGAGTTGAATCCCGGAGACTTCATCAAGAGATGCGGTAGTTGCCGACCTGACTGGGTTTACTAGTCAGACTATCCATCTCTCGGTCGTCTCCATTCAATACATGGCTTTGTATATTTTCTCTGTTTTTAGAACGTTTCATCGTTCATTGCTAAATCATCATATTATATCATGCCTTGTGCCGCTCTTCGCTACATTTGGCCTGCCCAGTTTCGTGCATTCGGATCGCGGCTCATCCTTCATTTCGGATGGGATTAAGCGATTTCTTCATGAAAATGGCGTTGTCACGTTGGACCACTCCATATAACCCAAGGGGGAACGGTCAGGTGGAACGATTAAATGGAACTTTGTGGAAAGCTATTATGCTTTCATTACGATCAAAAGGTTTTCAAATCAGTCATTGGGAGACCGTTTTACAAGATGCGCTCCATTCGACTCGTTCTTTGTTGTGCACCGCCACCAATGCCACTCCACACGAGCGAATGTTTCATCATAATCGAAAATCCGTAGTCGGTACGTCGTTGCCGCAGTGGTTGCTTTTGCCAGGATCAGTTCTGATACGGCGAAATACGCAATCGAAGTATGACCCCGTAATCGAAGAGGTTAAGCTCCTGGCGTGTAACTTTGAGTACGCATATGTCTGACGGCCTAACGGCATGGAAGAAACGGTATCCCTACGTCACTTGGCGCCTTCCGCAGATTTTGGGTGCGCTCCAGCATCCGAACAGCAGCATTCGCGGCCCAATACTGATTCATGTATTAAGCCGGAACTATCTGACTCTACTTCGGAAACCGAAATGTTGAATTCTTCTGAACACCCGTTGGTTGTACAGCACCAGCGGACACGACCGTATTTCTTGCGCAATAGAGAGGTCTGACATTCAATCATAAAACGAACTCCTGTCAGCATTTATCTTTGCAGGGGTGAATGTTGTATATTTGCTCTGCCTTTCAAACGTCTCATCGTTCATTGCTAAATCACTTTTTCTCGTTTCAGCTCTCAACGTCAGTTTTGGATGAATAGACCCTAGCTTCCGGGCCCTCAGTCCTTTCCGTTCTTATTCTGGTTGTCGCTGCACTCCATCCCCCGTCGAACACAACAAGCTTGGCGAAAGAGCTCTGCGAAGCGCACTGTCTTCTGGCATGCGAAGTATATGTCCCAAGCTGTGTAATCTCTGAAGCTCGAGTAGCCCATCCATCGTGGGAGAACCTTCTAAAACCAACCCGCGCACTTTATCATTGCTAACCCGGTGCTTCCACCAGACCTGGCCAGTGCTTTGGGGACACCACCGGGAGTTTTCGCGTTGATGCAACGTTTCTAATCCTTAAAGCAGCATGGATCACACCGTCGCCGTACCTACTCTGTCCTTAACAGGCAAATACATCACACCGGCGCCATAGGTGTTGAAAGTTCGCAAAAGTCATCTAGGCCTCCCCGATTCGTTAAGTAATCTGGTCTCCAGCCAGTCCGTCGAAACGTATACAACTGTCCAGGTAAATAAATTTACGTACCGCGTCTTTTGGCTGGTCTGCAAACATTAGGATTGGGTTGGACTCCACTGAATCTTGTAGCAGCATTTCACACTTTGCAGGGGCGAAGTACATACCAAATGGTGTGACGGAATCCTTTAGGTTTTCCAAAATGTCTTGCATATTTGGAGGTGAGCAATATCATCTGAGTACTCAATGTCTGTGAACGGACGCCCCGCGAGTATTTCGATCGTCGAGGTTTCAGAGGCGGAAAAAGAAGTTTCAAGCAGCATGTCAATAGAAGAAAACTAATTCGATAGTAATTCATTGCAGGAAACATCTACCAGTTATCCCGTTGAACCACCTCATGGTTCAACTGGTGCTAACGTGGCCCTGAATAGCCGGATTGGGTGGCCTTAAACGAACGCACCCGTTCAAGCCAAAGACTCTTGAACACCTTTTGACATTAACTGTGATGAATCAGATGGATTAGATATTGCCACGACTATCGAGCAACCGAACCATGGACAATATTTCGGATTAGACGAAATCTAGACAGAAGTTTAAGAGCTCTCCTTCCTAGCATTTTTCGAGCCAACCCATAAAGTATTCTGTTAAAATGTGAGGTATTCATCCTTCTTGTCGGTCCTCAAACGGTTTGTGGAGACGACTGTGGAGTCAGTTTACATACAGCTAGAACATTCGGAGCTTTTTACCGCAACGTTTCTCAAAAGCAAGTAACAAACATAAGGTCCGGATCGCCAGATAGACTGGACAGAATGTTCTGCACTCATTGAAACACCAGACTAGATTCGGCAGCCTACCACAGCATGGTTCGTCGACTTCCGATCTATTTTTGCCTCTAGTTTTCCAGAATTACTGTGACCACGAAGCTCGTGAATCTTTCCTACTAGGGCGTCTATTCGTTACTGAAAGCTCGTGTCCGGTGTTCTGGACACGAGGGACTTTCCAAGCTTGATGTCTTTCCTGGTGCACCATTGCTCAACTGTAAACTTGTTTGATCGCTCGGGCGGTCATCGGAAGGATACTATGGTGTCCATTCAAACATTGGATCTCTGATAGGATAATGTCTTTGATGGAGGCCTGGCGACAGATTCCTCCCGACCGCAACTCATGTGCATGCATCATCCGACGCCAGGTAAAACGGAGTGTCCGTGCAGACCAAGAAGACTGGTGGACCCGGAAGGCCTAAATGGGAGATGCAGACATGCTGAAACGTCCGCAAACTGTTCCACTTGATTTATTCGACTGGCCCTCGGAAGCGTCTTGTCAGCGCAATTATCAGGTACCAAAATGGCTTCCTGATATCCAGCAAAGCAGAACGTTTAGACCGGTGGACACAGTACTTCGAACATCAATTCAATTGGCCACCTGCTACCTCCAATCCGGAATCCTGGACTTCAACAGAAAGGTGGACTGTGAATATTGAGTCGAGTTCAACCTCATAAGTGTCCGAGTGTATATCTCTACTCAAGCGTCATCATGCTGCTGGTTTTGACGGCCCACCTGCTCTGTTTAAGGATGACGGTGGGTTTCGCAGTCAGTGCCTGTCTAGCTTATTTGCGTCTATCTGGGAGAAGGAGACCGTTCCAGATAACTGGAATGAGCTGGTAATAGTGCCCATTTTCAAAAAGAGTACTCTCAGTGAATATAGTAACTACAGTTTGACCCCCCCGTTGTAACAAGGCTTCTGCCGTCACTGATTCCTCGTCGTCTTACGGCGGCCCGTGATTCCTTGACTCGTGAGCAACAAGCGAGATTTTGACCGGGTAGAGGCTAAGTCGACCACATCTTCACATTCCGTCAGGTTTTCAAGCAACACCATATATACAGACGACCCACAATTTTGGATTTCCTTGACTTCAAAAATACGTTCGATTCCGTCGGTCGGTCACTGCTGTTAACCACACATGCTCAGCTGGTTATGCCCCAGAAGTTTGTGAACGTAATCCGATTCCTATGTTCACACACCTCGGCGTGTGAGCTCAAAAAACTGCCCTACAAAAAGCGGCGTCCGACAATAATGTCCACTCTCTGCGTTCTGTTCAACTCCGTCGCCGATAAAATAATGAGGCGAATGCCGGAAAGTCTTCAAAACTCCTGCGTTTCGATCGTTGCTGGTGAGGATCTTGCCGGTCTGGAGTACGCAGACGAAATCGTCCTCATCTTTGAAGACGAAGGACCTGTTGCCCGTTATCTGGTTGTGCAGCAGGTACTTCAGTCGCGAAAAACCTCCGACACCATCAACTGCGGTGTCTCGGCCATGTGCTACGCCTGCCGAAACACAGTCTACCGAGACAAGTGTTGTTCTTGGTGCCCCCTTCAGAATGGCACAAATCGCGGGGTCGACAACGTATGACTTGCCGGAAGGGTGTGGAACAGATTACAAAGAGTTTGGGTGTTGTTGGTGTTGCACTCCTTCCAGGATAGGGTCGTCGTGACCCCGCCTGCGCTTGGCTGGAGATATTGCAAAAAATGACGGCTGATCGATGTCATTGGTGTTCGTGCTGTCAGTTTCCTTCCAGATTGTTTGATTGAGCACTTGGATGTGAGGGCTGAGATACCTAAGCCTAGACAGGAGAGGTCGAGATGCAGAGGTCGGGTTCGAACCGCGGACCTTCCGGTCAGTAAATTCGGGCTCTAACCACTGTCTCCGGTGATGATGATGGATTAAAATATGCTCGAGATGGCTCACTTTTTATGGCGCGAACTTACTAGCCGTAAGGTCTTTGGCTCCAACTCAACGACGACCCCTGTCTAGGCTTGGGCAATCTGGCAGTATCTCAGCCTTCTTGCTTCCTTCAGGCAGCGTGGCAGGTAGGTGGCGGAAAGGTGTTACAGCTGAACTATTGTTATTTATTATTATTGAAGGATGCACAGGCGTATACGACCAATCACTGAACGATCGGACAGTGAAATTCTTAGTCGACCTCTTCTAACCCGTCGTCCTCCAGGGGAAGACAGCATCGCTGCATCCGTAACTATGTGAATGCTGGTTGCCCGGGGAAGGCATCTTACTGTCCCCACACTCCTGTCGCGGTGAGCCGTGCTGCTTCACCTCCACACCACATCGCGCTATAACTACTTGTAGTACGATGACTCGCTTCTCTTTGTTTGTCTGCCATCTGTTAGTTTAACTGGCATGGTTAAACCATGGAGAACGAAGGTGCAGCCAGCCCACAGGACGATTGCAGCTGCGAGGTCCCACCACTCAGGTATTGTTGCAACTTTTGGCTGATGTGTGAGAGACTCATTCTACATTTCAAATAACGGAACAAAGTCCCCAACGCCGAGTTTTCCAAACAATTTGGTTATATAAAACAATTTTGCTAACATCGGTGGTTACAATGGAAGTGCAACATGTTGCGGAAGTCTGGTTACAATGGTAGTGAAGTCTTTTGCGGAAGTCTGCGGAATCATGGTACTGCTGACACTGCTCTTAATTTCTCAACCTTGGTCTTCTTCCCCATCTGATAGGATACTGTCCACTAAAATCATCTTTTCGGTTTGTTTTTCAGGAGCCTAAACCTTTTTTCTTACCTTCTCCTCACGCAAGCAGTGGCCTGCAGTCCGTGAAGATGACCTCGAAGGTAGGTTTATCCCATTGTGAACATATTGTTGACCCCACTGACAGGGAGAAGGCCGTACTCCAAAACCACCGAAGCCTCCGGAGAAACCACTGATGCCCTACATGCGTTACAGTCGTAAGGTGTGGGAGCAAGTCAAGAACTCTAATCCACACCTGAAACTCTGGGAAGTGGGGAAAATTATTGGACAAATGTGGCGCGAGTTACCAGATGATGAAAAGAATATGTATGTTGAGGAATATGACGCGGAGAAAACGCAATATACCGAGGCCTTGAGACAGTATCACAGTTCTCCGGCATATCAGGCTTGGCTATTGGCTAAGGAGCGAGGTTTGTTTTTGCCTGTTCTTCCTTCATTGATTTACTTATATTCCGTTCAGCTGAGAAATTATCAGAAGAACAGGACCAGGAGCGCAAACAATCCAGTATGCGTTCACGCGACAGAGTGATGGATCCCACTCAGACGGATCTCAGAGAATCTTATATCCTGGAGGACAACGAAGAAGGTATTTGAATGATGATAACGACTGTATTCTCGATCGTTGACAAATCTCATTCTTATCCAGACCAAACTAAAACAACGGAAATATCCATCGTCAAACTTGTTGAAGGTTTACGTTTTGGTTGGATACGTTTTTTGGGCGTGACTGCTCCACGAGCAGGTAGGATATAAGAGGTGCTTTGCTGATCTTGAGTGCAGGTGTTTGTTTGGGGTGTTGGTGTCTGTCCAGAAAACTGCACTTTGTCGTTATCCATTATCTACTGGGTCACCGAGAGTAAACATGGTCAGTGCTCAACCGGAACAGGTTGGACTATTCGACGGGAGGAAAAGACGAAAAGTAATCATCCCTTCAATTCTAGCTCTGTGTTTAACAAACGGATACCACTTACATAGCTATGCCGAGGACGAATAGCTTATTTCCTGAATACTGGTGTACGACCTGGATGCAGCGTTTACGCTCTTACTTGACTTGGGAAGGGCTGGCTCAGGGTCGTCACTGACGACTTCTGCACTGTTGCTTATTAGAACTTATGCTAGGGCAGTAGAATGGAGTTCGTCAGGAGCTGGGGTGAGCGGTGATAGAGGTTTGCTAACGTTCACTTGCGTTTTCAGTCAATCAGCCTAACCGTTTCGTTCGTCAAAATACGGGTTTGAGTTGTCGTTCATTCAAGTAGCCGTCACTGTATCCTACCAAGCGAGACATTGTCTATACGCAACTTTACTCACAGCAATAGATCTCTGGAGCGTAGATCTGAGTATGTGTAAACCAAGTTGGGTGGCGTAAGCCGATTTATTACTTACTGGCTTGTGCCGTTTACAAGCTACACATATCTGACGATGAACGTCTTTTTTCACGTCCACGTTCGTGAAGTCAATATTGGTCTGTTAGTTGGACCTGTTTGCCGCTGGTTGGTCGCCGTGAAGCCAATGTGACTGTACTGCCTCATGTTCCAAGGGGAATTGGTTAACATCAGTTGGTTAAATTTTCTGGTGCGTTGACAGTACATTATCGCCGCTGGTGACTTTGCAATCCATATTTCCACAAACCTTGAGCACTGTTGTGAATTGCAAGAAATTCAGATTTGTGCATATTGCGTTCTCAGCATGATGCCCAAGGGAGATTGTTCTTGAACAGACTGCATATTTCGTAACTTGGGGATTGAAGTTTTTTAAAATGACCGTGGAGCTCAAGAAAGCTCAGTGGTCAGGTTGCGAATTTACTGGCCGAAGGGTCTGTGGTTCGAACTCAACTTCGGCATGTCGACTTTTTCTGCCTAGACTTGGGCAGACTGCCAGTATCTCAGCCCTCGTTCTTCCTTCGGATGGCACGGCAGCTAGGGACCGAATGCTTGCTACAGCTGAACGACCCACCAGAATGGCCGTTAGTTGGTATCGATCCAATGGTAGCCTATCATCAGAGAGATCAGACATGAGGAACGCTCTCGCTCGCCCTTTAGGAAGGTACCTTTATTCGAAAGCATGTAGAACTTCACATTACTGTATGCTGATGTCTTCCTGTTTTGCTGTTCGCCTACTGTATGCAAAATACAGAGGGGGCAATGGTATCAAAGGGGATGAGAGCCACTGACATAGGCTGACGCATCGAACGCACCTTACTCCATTCCATAGGCCTTTTCCAGCTACCTTCCTTCTAAATAAATACCAACAGTTCTGGTTTATCCGTGTTAATAGCTCCGCTTATAGCTGGCGAGTCTTCGGCGACCCAACTTATCTGAAGATCTATTTGAAGAGTTTGACTAGCAAGGAAGTACTTTAGTCGCTTATGCATGTTTTCGAATCAAATTCTGTGACGTTGGATAAGGTGCTGATAGGAATCAAGAGGTTCGCGATAACCGGATTGATATTGGTTGCTATAGGAAATAAAAGAATATGTGGTACTTGAAAAGATCGGATTCCGTGTTATTATTTTTTTCACAACAATGCTTTTCAGCGTCGTAGCACCGACTGACCCACCCGGAACCTTTGGTTTAGTGACCATCTACTCGATAAGCTCATGCACTGGAAGTTGACAGTAGTTATTGGGCCTCATCACTTTTGGTTTTAGGTTAAGATTAGACTTAACTTTTTCAGCTTTAACATAGACGGGTATGTCTGACAGGAAATGCCCCGCTATCTTCACACCCCAGCCGGTACGAGACCGAATTGTTTTTGGTGGGCAGATTTCCACTGACTGCATGTCACTGTCGTCTTATCACTCATTTCCGCTGATGATTTTGGCTAGTGGCGGGTGAGTAACATTAGTCCCATTTTTAAAGTCATTTTGTTTGGTGAGTTCAACTCTGATCAACGAATAGAACAGAAATGGAATACCTAGTGACGAGCCGACTGGTCAATCAGAACCAACCCGGCCAAATGGGTTCGGGCACCTCCCTGATGTGAGGTATATTTCTTTGGTATGGGATTCAGGAGTTTATACATACAGTATCACCTCTTTCTAACACCTCTCCTTGCTGCTAACCCTCTAGTCCATTCACGGTCTTCGGTCCCGATTGATTTGTTACTGCTTTACCTTGAATGACTTTTCCTGCTGCGGCAATTGTCCGGCTCCTCGTAGGCTAACACAGCTTTTAATATCTGAGCATTTAAATCAATCGTCTGTAGCAGGACTGTTTCTCGATTTGTGGACATATGGCGTCACCGCACAGCACGGATGTACAGATGATACGAAATTTTTTGACAATACCGCCTCCATTCTGATACGGGAAGGTTCAATCTTTCAATTAGAGCTGCTGATGATTCACAGGAAGCACTTCTCGACACAACATTAATTGTTAATACGAGGAGATTTGGGAATTTCCGAACGGAGATTGTCATCATCATCATCATAACTATTATCAGCTGTAAGAACCGCGTACTTGTCGTACCATGGTTGTAGATGCCACAGTTTCGTTCACCGATGATTTGTGGAGGTGGGGTAATTAGCTGCGCATTGGAGGCGGGAGCTGATAAATTGGTGCATAAACACAAGACTGTTAAGTGGGGGAATTGGGAAGGGAGCTATGCATTGATGGCAATAGCTTAGATGCACGAGCGCCATTGAGGGCGTGACTGCGCCCTATCTGACAGTGTCTCTAACCATTAATGTGGCCCGTCTTGGGGTCTCCATCCAGGAAGACGACAGTGACCAACGCAGCTGAGTTTGCTGGTAATGGCTTTTATACTGCGCTGCCAAGTCATTGTTTAACCTCCCCTGGCTCGTTTCCACCCTTCACGTGGTTGTGCGAAAAGAACCCTTCGAGGTAGTCGGTCGACTGGCATACGGAGCACGTGGCCAAGCCAGCGCAACCTGTGGAGAGTGATCAGTTCATCTATCGTGGTCGAGTTATTTCTTCCGAAAACTATTCGGCGAATCTCAGCATTACTGATCCGGTGTTTCCACCAGACTCGGGCAATGCTCCGAAGACATCGATGGTCAAACACTGAAAGTCTTTTGAGGTCCTCGGCGCGCAGCGGCCAGGTTTCTGATCCATATAGTAATATGGAGCGGACCGCAGCATTGTAAACTCGACCCCTGACGGTTAAGCTGATGTCACGCTACGCCACAGGTGACGCAAGTTCACAAAAACTGCTCTGGCCTTCCCGATCCGGATGGAAATATCATCTTTCGCGAGACCACCGAGACTGATACAGCTGCCAAGTTAGACAAACTTGTCTACTACCTCAGTCGGTTCATCCGCAAGCATGAGGTTAGGCTCCGAGCCCACCCACGGAGATTGTATCCTCTGTGTGAAGTCAGCACGAGTTTAAACGAGGAACCACTTCTGATGGTCTGTTTAGAGTAGTCTGTGTCGACTCATGATCATCAGATAACAGAACAGTGTCACCCGGGACTACTTTCTTTCTTCATATTTTACGATCCTTTAGAGCTTAGTCATCCTACTTGTGCGTGGAGATATCTAGCTGGTAGGACAATATCTGAACTTTATCGACAGGTTGAAGTTTGGTTGGTTCCCAATAAAAACTCTCTTCTGCGGAACCAAGTTACAGCTGTTGGGTACGTGTGCGGAAGCTGAAGGCGAGGAACTGATATTATTTCGGCTAGTGCAGGTTTTTATGGAAGTTAAAAAGACGACACAAAGGCGACTGTTTACTGAGATTCACTCAAAGAAAGAAGCCTCAGCTCCTCAACCCCGGCGCAGTGCGCTGCAGCAGCTGCATTACTGTCTGAAGGTCGTAGACAGTAGTGTTTACCCAATGACGGTGTCAGAACCTCTGTCACTGCATTTGGGTCCTGTATTCACGCTACAGTAGGTTGGTGACCGATTTGCTTGGTAGTTCGAACAATGAGGTTTGAGACAGAAACAGAGAAACGAAATTTTAGAAGCAAACACAAAGCGGCGGTCTGTCGAAAACGTCATCATAGACCTTCTCACATTTGGTCCGTGAGTTTAGCGCACCGACTTGGGTTCAGCTGGGTCCGCAAGTTTCGCTGTTACAACTTCTTGTGTGCTCTCTATTCACAACGTGATTCCACAACTCAAGTGAGTGGTTACACTGTTACCCTCGAAAGTCAACTCTAAAAAAGTTTACCACCCATGATTATCGGAAAATGTCCATGCTACAGCGACAGGCTGAATCACCCTCCGAATTGCGTCGAGTACAGTGGATTAACCCACTACGTGATTGTTTCCCAACAAGCAATAGGTTTTGTACTGCATGACTGAACGGTACTGTAGTTCACTTAGTCGCCATATTGGATTTGTGTTGCGTTCAACTAACGGAAAAGCGGACATTGGATGTGCCCATTTGAACTCACTAGTGCACCAGGCAACAGCGAATAAAACAGCATTCAAAACCGTCGGGCAGAGACGGAACCCAACGCCATGTCGAAATGAACCTGCATCCACTTCCGAAAACCCTTTTATCTTATTCGTGCATCTGTTGCAAGAAAACTCTGCGGCACTGAGGTCGCACACTAAAAAGATGACAGTCTGACAAGCAAACTGGACAGGTGATTTATAGGCTGAGCAGAACACCTGAAACAGGAAGTGAACTGGCTCCCTACATCACGTATTCAAGACCGACCCACCCTTCAAGCTCCTTAGTCTATGAGCTTGAAAACTCTATTTCTAGCGGAAGTCGTCGAGGAGATTAAACACTTGAAACGTAGAGACGCTCCTGGACCTGATGAATCACCCCAGTTCTGTTTAAAAAAGGAACGGCCCTTCATAACCAACTACAGTATTCCCCTTGTATATCGGCATCAAGAATATAAATAAATCGTTCAGCTGTAGCACCCTTGCATGCCTAGCTGCCATGCCATCCGAAGGAAGCACGAGGGCTCGGATACTGTCAGTTTGCGCAAGCCTAGACAGAGGAAGTCGAGATGCAGGGGTCGGGTTCGAACCACGTACCTTTCGGGCAGTAAATTCGCGCTCTAATCACTGAGCCATCTCGCTCCTATCAAGAGCTTGCACATGACACCACCTAGGCTCCCCGTAGGCCAATTTCGTTTTACCAACAACTCGACCTCTGCCTCTCGACTTCCCCTATCTAGGCTTGGGCAACCTGGCAGTCTCCCATCCCTTTTACTTCCTTCGGGTGGCATGGCAGCTAGGTACCAAAAGGGTGTTACAGGTGAGCGATTTGATTTATTTACCAACAATTTGTAGACATCCATTGGCTCATCCATAAAACTGCTGCTTACCTGTGTGGTCAAGTCAAATCGGTCATTTCAATTTTAGCTTCAGGCATATTCGCAGGCTATCGTTCAGATTTTTAGCAAATTGGTGGGAGGAAAGCTAATGAAGTTCCGTAAGCTAACCACTGCTGAGATCTGGCTGAAACATCGCATCAACAGTGTTAAGGCATTCCAAATGGTTATCAGCACACAGACAGCTGATAGACAATCTGATCGCACCCTGTAAGCTACACTGGTTGAGTCCCTTCTACCTGAAAACCTTCGCCCCCGCAACACCGTTTCCTCCCAGCCGTCCTCACAGTGGCTAAGCAATGAGCTTGGAATCTCTGACCAGAAGCTCAATCGCGTTGACAACCACCGGATTGGACCTCGGTACGAGGCGTGCTATGTCCGAATGAGGCAGCTGTTGACGCTCCTTCCTCAGTGTCTCAATCGAAATTCAGCAAATTAGGATGATTCAACGTAAAGGAACTGGTCGACTCATCTTTTTCAATGCCAATCCGTCTTCTCTCATTTGTCCGTTATCGATATACGGAACTTTAGCAGCTGGAGCCTACGTATCCTGGCTACACGGTTTGTGGCTAACTAGCTTAAGTGAACTGTCAGAGGATCAAATCTCACTGTCTGGAAAATACACTTCAGGCTGGAAGACGCCAAATGAAATCACCGTGTGTTAGACGGAGAATATCATATATAGCCGTAAATGCGATGTGGGTATCGAGAGCACTAGTGAGACCAGACCAGTGTGTCGACAATGTATCTTCGTGAAGTACACTTCAGCGTCATTCCAAATGAAGTATCATCCCCTACCTAGTATTGTCTTTTTGTACGACTTGTATGTTAGGTTTTTAAGGAGTCTACCCATACAAGCGTGGATGACGCTCACGGTGGGTGATCTTCTGCACGAAGGGATCTGCCCAGTTTCTCCGAAACCGCCACAGACTGTCATTACTCATGAGTAGCTAAACTCTGGCACACTAAAAAGCTCAAGGATGGATGCGACACAGCCAGTCGTTCGTGCTTACTCTTGTGTAGTTAAACCTTATTCGATAAATTTTCGCTCATTTCGCCAGTGCATCTTCTCCGTTCTGATATGATCTGTCTACTCTTTGTTTTAAATTAGACGCTGAGGATCAGTACACAGCCAAACACGTCGCTGCAGCTCGTTTTCAGCGCAATCATCGTCTAATGCAAGAGATTTTGAGTGATGCTCGCCTTCCGGACCCAGGACAGTTAATAACACAAAGCCGTCTAAACACACTCAGATCACAAGTCGAGCAACTGAAGAATCACAAGCGTAACCTCTGTCAAGAGATTGAAGGTTGCGAACTGCGACATCGGGCCAAATTGGAACGTATTCAAGAAGATTCGGACAAATTTGTGGCTGACTACGAGAAACTAACGGCATCACGTCCCATGATCACCGAGTCGCAGTTTGCCGATATGATTGTGAAGGCGAAATCCGATCTGCAACGAGAAGAGGAGGAACGCCTTTCGCGTTATCTGGCTGAGGTCGAGATGAGGAGGCGCAAACAACAACAGCGTCAACAGCGTGAGGCCGAGCTAGCTGCTGAGGCTGAGCGTCGTCGTCAGCAGGCTCACCAACAGCAGCAGCAGCAGCAGCAGCAGCAGCAGCAACAACAACAGGCACAGCAACAGCAACATCTCCAACAGCAACAACTCCAGCAGTCGCAGCAGGCTCAAGCTAGGGTCCAGCAAGTCCAAGCTGCTGAGATGACAGGAACCATGCAGCCACAACTAACCGCAGACCGTCCCATGAACGTGCAACAGGTAAAGCTTCCTATATGATAATTTATACCCTGTCTTTTCTCATCAGTTAATTGTATGTCTTTCATGGATCACTTTCAAGTTAGCCGTTCGCCCTTGAAATTTTGCGGCGCGTCTAGCCATTCGTTTCTTCCAGGTCGAGTAGTGTCCGGATAGAAGAAAGAATAACGATCGTTCAGGTGCAACACCCTTCCGGCGCCTAGCCGCCATATTACCCGAAGGAAGCGCGAGGGCTAGGATATTGCAAGGTTGCTCAAGCCTGAGCAGCAGTCAAGACGCAGAAGTTTGGTCAGAGACACGGACCTTCCGGTTAGTAAGTTCGTGCCTTAGCCGCTGGGCTCTCTCAAGTATGGTAATTGATCAGGTGGCTGTTGATCTGTTCGCCGAGCTTGGCAATTGATTTGCAGACGTTTCGTCACCATTCGAGGAGACATCTTCAGTGCACTGTTGGGTGTCTGTTGGGTATCTGACCGAAAACAAAATCATGCGCTTACATTTTTGGCGAAATACCATGTTTTGATGATCTAGCAGAGGGTTATCAGGGAAAAGATGCAGTTCTGGTGGTTACTATCGTTTGACTTATGCTAAAGCTTCATCTGGTCACTTTTATCCTGTTTTAGATTATTTTGTCACTGATTGATCCAACTATGTAGGTTCACATAATTGGATGCTTTCGTGTGCTTGCCACAGTTTGCACTTCCGCTGCTACTGATGTTGACTAGATAGTTTGCTTGGAGGTTGCGTTGGTTGTTGACGCCTTACAGTAACGGTATACATCGAGCTTAATCATTCCCTCCCTTTTGCTTTAGGATGAGAAAATCGAACCCCATTTCGTCTCTCAACATCAACCACAACCGCAGCCACCTACTCCGACGCCTAGCATACAAGAAGCGAAGCCTAACCAGATGATGCAGGAGATACCAACACAGGTCACTAGTGTGGTGTATGCCGCTGGCGCGCCAAACCGGTTTCCCAATCAACTATCGGGTGTCAATGGTGTCCAGCGTTTTCCACACTCGAGCCATACTCAACACCATTATCCACCTCCACCGAGTTACCCACCGTCAAGTTTGCCGCCCCGTGGACCGCCTACAATGGCCCAACAACAAATGGTCGCAAATCTTGCTGTCCCCAGGGCAGCTTCTCCGATGCAGCAAAAGAAGCATCTCTCATCCGCATCCTCCTCCTCGTCAGGTTCCTCGACCTCTTCCACATCTTCTAAGCGCAAAAAATCCGATACCACGGTTCCGAATAAAGAGAGAAAACTGGATAATGGTACCGGGGGGAATGTTACCGGTGAACGTCGTGGATTACCTGAGGAATCTTCAGAGCATCCAAGATTGAGTGATATGCCCTGTGGACCAGCTTCTGTTGGAGACTACTCCTCTAATTCTGGAGTACAAGGTGTTAGTCGTCAGACGATACCACAGTACGCACAGCCACCACCACAACAGTCAGCTGCTCCACCACCTAGCTCTTCAGCTGGTCATCCTTCAAACGTTGCTAGTCAACCGCCGTTCGGCTACGAACAGCACAGTGCACCTCCTAGTAGCGCGCCCATGTCTGTTGCCTCAGGTTACTACCATCATCCCGTTGTTCAGTCTGGTGGCCACCCCGGAGGAGGTTTCCCACCTCATGCGCCACGCCCACAATTCGGACATGGTGGGTACGTTCCAGGACAGTATCCACCGGGCTCTCATCAACCAACACCTGAGCACGCTCCTCCCCCAATGTACGTGCAACATGTGCCTCAGCAACAATCTTCAGCACATATGAGTCACCAGGGGGCTCCTTTGGTTGGTTCTCCTCCGCATGCTGCTGCTCGTCCACCGCACGGTCATCCAGGTGCTGCAGTTAGTTGGCATCAAGGTTATCCCCCACAGTACGGCCCGCCTAGGTATCCGGGACCTGGAGGACCTGTTGGCTACCCGGGACATCCAGGTCGTCATATTCCGACGACCGGTGGCTATGTACTACCGCCCCATCCAGGCATGCATCATCCGGCACAACACCACCAGCCAGCGCCAAACGCACCACCGCAGCCAGGAACAGTACCAGGTCCTGAAACCGGTCCAATGGGGCAACAGCAACAACAACAACAAATCCCAGCCCCGCCACCGTATCAGCAGCAAGCAAATGTACCTCCTGCTTACTGGGGTTCTCCACACCAAGTCGCCCCTCCGGAGTATGGTGTACCACCTGGTCACCCAATGCATCCCTACATGTCCGCACCTCATTCGGAGGGTTCGGGGATGGCCCATCCTCCGTCTTCAATGGAGAGCATACCGCCAGGATCATCAGTTCCGAGTATGATGCATCCTGAAGCTCCTCCAGGTCACATGCCTGTCCAACAGTCTCACCACTCAACTGTGTACTATCCCGGTAAGCAGAAGTTGTTGCTTTGCTTATGCTTTCCATATACTTATCGCTATATTTTGCTTCATTTTTCCGGGCAGCGTTTTGGTGTTTGTCATGCAGGGCATTTGAATTTAGGCGAGACTTGACTGACTGGGATATGGTGCATGTTTAAGACTGATGACCGCTCCTCCCGTAAAAGCTGAAACCACGAGAATGCAGTTCGTCAAAACTTGGCGAAGCTACTAATGGAATAATTTATTTTTAAAGAACGTGACCACAGATGAAGAGACAAGCACCGTAAGCGTACGCTACAGGATGACGTAAGAAGAGACAAATTTCGGAGTGTATCATTAGTGGTTTAGTAAAGCATGGCATATCATTTTCTAAGGGTGAAATTCAGTGTAGCATAGGAAAAAAGTTCACTGTTTGAGAGCAACGAATAAGTGCAATGCTAATTGTTCTTCAAGGCTTTCCTGTCAGACGCAAATTGTCCGCCACGTAGGGTCAAGTGTGAAAGACACTGGCATGAAAGAACGGCCTTTGCGAAATACATCAAACAATTTGCCACCCATTAGTCACAGATCAGATGGCTGTTAGTTCTCAACCAGTTAACGCACCTGAGTTGCCACTGTCACTCAGTAGAGATCACAGAATGGTAAGCATGTATAGGTCACTTAATGGAAAGCCTCAACTAGAGCCTCGGTGAGCTGGAACAATGGGTGGTCCCTGGGCCGAAAAAAAAACAGAAGAACGTACAATGGTGCACTGGAACGAGATAAAAAAAAGGAGATCCATCGGTATCGCGTCCTTTGCCGTTTATGTATGCTCCCCAAACAATAATCACGGTACTCGTGACACTCGAAGACAATGTAGGCCTAGAGCCGGAGAGTTATTCGATGCCCATAACGAACACAACGTGATCCAGTTGTGTAACAGGATATGTACCGAATTCCCCGGCTAGCCACGTTTCCGTCGACAGGTCGCCAGGCTACCCTGACCATACTCAGCGTTCTTTATCCTCGTCTTGAGTAGGTTGTACGGAAGGCAAATACCACACATAATCACGCGGGGAAACATGTTTTAGACTCGCAAGCCGCCGCTGTGAAAGGTGCAGCAACTCTCCTAAGACATGGTCGTCAAAATTTTTATGGTGTCACCTCACCAATTGTCATATCTTCTTTGGTAGTCACCGGTTTACCCAGGACTTGGATCGAAACACTGAGAGCACTAGCAGTCGCCCCAAACGACAGATCATTTATCCCGTTTCGCCCACTTTGACACTGCGCGGAGGAAACATTTTCGCACGCTCCTCTCGCCATAGTAGGATTGTTTTGTTCGGAGTTTGGATTCCAAGATCCCTCTCCCTTTTAATGACGTGGATTCGGCTACTTAGGGTATCGTTGGCTCCACCTAGACAGCCTTCACCAGGTTGCCTGATTTAGTGTGTCGCGATGGGCCTGGTCGAGCGCAGGCGAGTGGCCGCCTCGATAAGGGACAATCCTCCGTAACTTCCCTTCATTGATACGCCCTCAAAAGGACGCGCATCGTCCCACCGATAAGTGGTGATCACAGGTTTCTCCCCTTAAGGTTGAGGTAGGTGCCAAAGTAAGTCGCGGTACCGGTTGGATCAAGAGGGTTCATGGCTTCTTCGGCAAAGCCTAGCGCTCAACTGATACTGCGGTCGACCGTTGTTATGTCTCAGTATGCCACATTGGCTACCGTTTTGCGCACACTAAGTATCACGCCAGCTTTCTCCAACTAGATTTTAACAGCTTCAATCTTGCTCACGCGACCCAATCGACGGCGAAGACAGCCATCCGCCGAGGTGTCATGGACCTGAGGTATAAATTACGGTGTTGGCAGTCCGACATCCTCATCCATTACCGTAGTGAGCAGTATCCGAGGGTGTAACTCGCTATCTCATTCATCCGCGGCAGTCGGCCTCCGCGCTTGACTTACTACTACAGCGTTCTTGTTTTAGTGCACGATGGATCGACCTAGGAGTGACGGCGCCTTGAATGTCTCGGTAGATCTGATGGCTGTGCAATACCGAACCACAAGCCTTCCAGACGTTGGCGAGCGTCATAATGAGCTTAGATGTGTTCGCTGAGGAGTGTTGAAGCAAGGCCGATCACGATATAGGATTGCAACCTGAGATGAACGCAGTACTGAGCTACTAATCTGCCGGCCGACAAACACTGAAAGCATCAGGTGATGTATATTGGCTTCAGTTTGTCGGATGAGGTTGGATTCGGAACCTCCGGCCCGGGCCTGAAAGTGGTCCGAACCTGACATGAATGTAATGGATAGGGGATAGCAGCAACAAGTATCCTGCGGAAACATTGTCAGTGAACCGGAGATGCATTCTGAACCTGTCCTTATTCAATTCTAGTTATGTATTGCCCATCCAGCGGATGGTACTCCCATCATTAGTAGTATTTTTCAATTTACCCGACTACCTACTTGTTGTTGTTCGGAAGGGAATCCGAAGTTTTCCTTGTATAGTTCCTTCTATTGTCCATCAGTGACAGCGGACACCACATCTTTCAACCTTTGGTGGTCTCTGTGACGTTTCTGACTTGGGTTTCAGAACGCCACCGAGTCAAGTGGTAACTTGGTTTAATTTTCGGTGTTCTGCAGGGTTTATTTACCCAACCCTATTTCGACCAGAGACAGTATTTTTTGAATGGTGATTTCGTCCTGTAAGCTAACTCATCCTATACCGGAAAATCTGTGTACGAGTTAATCACAATCCATGCTGATCAGCCGCTCGTGGTCGAACAGTTTGGTCTTTGCTAGCCGGGAGATTGCGAACCACCTTGGAGGTGCCTACTATTGATGATTCCAAATAAGAATAGAACAGCTGTACATTTCCTCGGCTTTTCAGCATAGATTGGATGTCAGTAGGTTCTCCTCATACGACTAATCACCCCTAAGTAGCTCAGAAGGAAGAATAACTTATACGATGAATGGACCTTCCATCTGAGAAGTCGGCACCCGTGAGCCAGATGATGTGGGTTCTGTGATGGAAGCATTTTCGGCGTTATATTCTGTCCAAGTGGCAGGTAATCGTTCAGCGGATCAGCCTCTCGTGGCCGAGTGGTGTATTGCTTGGATCACCCTGGATGTTCATAGGATTTGAATTGTTGATTACCAATAAAGGACGGAAAAGCTTTACACTGCTTATCGGCTTTTTGAACCATAGGTTGACTTCATTTAGAGAATGAAATCTTTAGTGAAAAAAATATCGTAGTATGAATAACAACAGTATTCGCCAAAGATCGTATTCGTGAAGAAGCGCAATCAATACGAGATGGGAGCGTTCATCATCCAGGTTGTGGAGCTCATAGGCCGTGACTGTTCGCGAGGGCGCGATTCTTGGTGACGAAAGTACGTGCTTGTGATCCTGGCGCGCGCTAGTTTGGTACCCAACGTTTGTCCCATGGCCTTTAATAGCTTGATTGTGATTTTCGCCCATCCCTAAGTCCTATTGACGAATAAGGTGGGTTATTGGAATCATTCGGTGACCGGGACCATCTCGGACTTTGCTTCAACCACCCGACACAACTGCAATCGAATCAGCAGTTGTGGGTTTGCCTATGGAGGGGGCTTGTTGGCTAATATCCCACGCGAGCGTTTCCAAAATTTTTATGAAGTGCTGATTAGATTATCTATGAGTTACCGCGCGGTATGGAATGAGTGAGACATTTGAACTCCTTTGTGACAGTAGTTGTCCATGTCATACAGCCAATAACAGAATCTGACTCAGTTCGTCAAACCACCGCCTTGGCTTCTACTCAGTTCTGTTTTGTTCTTACAGGACGGCCATTAATTTTTTTTGAATTGGCTGAATAACGTCCTCACAGGGACCCCTTATCGCCTGTGTGCCCGGTGGAGTGGATACTACTCTTGCTCTTATTGAGCAGGAACAGCTGGTTCTGTCAGGCTATTTGAGCTAACCTGTCCAACGCTTATATGACCAGTTCATGGAGTCGAATGGAAGCGGCTATCTATGAGCAAGCGAACAAAACGATAGGATGGGGATCGCACCGTATACTGTGATTTTTACCGTCAAAACAATATTCGTCCTGTCCGCAAGCGAATAATGGGTGTTTGTTCAGACGCTCCAGACTGCGAATGACAGTTGTTCATTGTCGATCTATTCGCTGTCCTGAGTGATTGGTTTGCAAACATCCTATCATCACCCAGTGAACTATCGTTAGTTTCCCTATTAGTTAGGTGTCACTTCCGCTCTCGCTTGCAGTTATGTGGTTTGACTAACCGTATATGTTTTTGACTTGACTGCTTAGTGGACAGCTTGATTTTCTCGTTCTTTGTTGGCCCATCGTTTATTCACACTTCGTTGTGGCGTGCTTAGTAGGCTCTTCGTTTGTTTAATGCCCGAGACCCAGAAGAGTCTGTCGATAAACGTGATGTTTTTTTTTCAAAATAGCTTCTAGCTTTGAGTTCCAAGTAGTTCCTTTTTCTGAGTCGCCCACTTTTTTGTCCCCAGGCTATCCACACCCATCAATGCCAGCTGGAGCATCTTACGGACCGTCAGGCAACATGCCTCCCGGTGGTTTTTACGCTGCACCACCACAGCACCAGGGAGGTCAGTACCAACCAACCCTGCCACCACAGCCGCATGGTACTCAGGTTCAGTGGGGGCCGTATCCACCTCACATGGGTCAACAACAACCATCATCCCATCCACACAGTTACCAACAAGGCCAACCGCATGGACACCCGCATCCACAACCTCCTCCTACGAGTGCTACACCAGGAGCAAGGGCAACTACACCTCTGCCTAATCCTGATTCTGGACCAACTTCCGCGGAAGGAGGTGTTGCCATGCCCATCAGTAGTACAGTCTCTAGTCCCGTAGCTTCGATTGGCAACCAAGGTCCCCCACCTACCTAACTTTCCACGCCTTATACATGTGACTGACTGTCGTTTCCCTTTGCTGTCTTACCCTTCCCTGTTTCCTATGCATCCTAATTAATGCCCAATTCTGTAGCCATAATTCGAACTTTTTCCACTTCCCTTGTCATTTTCCTCGTTTTCGTTCTACATGTTGTGTCCTCTTCCCAATCCCTCACCATATCTCATTGATAAACGAACATACTTTTGGTCTAAGGGCTGAATTGTGTGGGATTGTTTCCACTCGAATTAGCCTCTTTCTCGCGAGTTATCGTGGGTCATCATGACCATAAGCCAGTGCTTTAACCGTGTTACTTATTCAGAAGAAGCTTTCTCTCAGAACGAACGGGAACCCCAGTTAGAAGAGCCTTTCACAAACAATGGAATTACTAGCAAAACAGTGTCGTAAAACGTTGACTTATTCTCAACACGAGTTTTTCAGCCCGCACATGAAAAGAAGGATCACTTGTAATGGAGCTGAAGATAACTCAATGGTTAAGGAACGAACTTACTAACCGGAAGGTTCGTGGTTCGAATCCAACCTCGGCATCTTGATTGCTCCTGTCTAGGTTTGGCAGCCTGAAGGTATCCGAGCTCTCGTGCTTCCTTCGGGTGGCATGGCGGCCAGGCACCGAAAGGGGGTTTTTACAGCCGGACGAATATCATTATTGTTGCTACCATTATTGTTATTATTATTTCAACTTTTAACGTGCTTTAGTCCTTTTCTCTTCGCAAGATCCGGGTAGCTTTGGATCGTACAAGGTGAAAATAGCCATCTAAGTACGCAGTTGGCTTTCAACCGGTTCTTGGCAGTAGAAACAAGAAGAAACGGCTTGAAGATATTAAACCGACGACTGATCTTATAAGTCAATTGACCAGCAATCGATGCAAAGCTACATGCAACATAGTCAACGCAAGTAGACACCCGAAGGTGAATTTTCAGCACATAAATTTACAAGTTACCAGATGGAAGTGATAAAATACTTCGCTAAATCTGCGAAATTTGTGTGGATTATCCACCAACCAGCGTGTTCCAAGAGTGGTTGTGATGCGAGTTTATTACACAGGTGTTAAGAGAGTTTAGGGACTCCACGTTGGGATTACAAGGAAGACAGAATAGAAGGGCGTAGTGTACGCTTTAATCATCTACTAACGACAGTACATGAGCTGAGAATATAGAGTGAAGGTTACCAGTTAATGGTATATGCAAGGCATGGTTTATATAGTCATGACCACAGCGCGGTTAGAAAGCGAGTCAAGTAAGGAATCACAGAATAACGGTGAATGCACGTTCTGGCGGGTAAGAGTTCATACTCAGCTTGTGTAGAAGGTTGACGTGGCTTTGATGAGTGGCTGGTGAAGAAGGTGAAAAATGTCAGAAAGAATTCGTTTCGTGAATTCGGAACAAACACTATGTACGAAGTCAACAATGATAGTCCTTGCTTGCCATCCCACTACACCTTAAAAGGTGCAGTGTAGTAACCGGATAATAGGGCACTTCGTTCTCAAGGAGTTTCGGAAAGAGAACAGAAACAAACCCGGTTTGGGAGGGAAATACAAGCATTAACAAACCTAGAAATAGTGCTCATCAGTCATTGTCAGAGGCACGAACATCAGTGTTGACACATGCTTCACTGCCGTAAGAAGTAATGGTGAGAGGAACAGAGGGCGTCCTCGGTCTCAGCATAAGAAACTAGACGTCGAACTCTAGTGAAGACTGCTTCATAGAATGACACCCGGTCATTTCACAGTGGCAGTCTTGGGGAGCGGGAACTGCTGGGTACTGACTGGGTAGTTGTCCCGGATGTGATGGAGAAAATAAATTCTTGGTCTTTCGGGACACTGAGAGCAAGAGAGCGTTCACCGGACCGACCGGCAACATAGTTCATTGCAATTTGTAGCTGCCGGTTTGCTCAAGACGTGATAGCCACAACCGACCACCAATTTATAAGCGTATTTGCTTTGAATGAGGGAATCAGGGATGAGCATGCATCCTGCGCACAAACAGAAGCAAGCAGGAGAAAGAGCACCGTGAGGGCACACTGCTGTCAGTTGAAGAATAGAATCGGCCAGGCACGACTGGGCTGTGTGGGGTTTGTGGAGTGATCCTCAATTATCTTGACGGAACTCTGTTCGTCTCCCGCTGTAGTAAAAAGCTGCAACAAGTGCTCTCTGTCTATGCTACCAAAAACGTCAGGGTAGTCGGTGAACAACAGGCTTATTGTACTAGGTTTTGCATCCAGTAGTGAAGTGACAGAATAAACTAGTCATGCAAGGGCGTCTACTGCAAAGTGATAGTGTAACCCAGTGAAGCATCGGGGCGACCTGAAAGTAAGTAGTCGGCACACAAGGAATGATAGGTGAGTGTACACACGGAGACGGTTTATAGGGGGATACGATTGCGGAAACTATATTTGGCAGTAGCTATGAGTGAAAAAAGTAACAAACAGATGATATGGAAGAAAATGCAGTGTGCGATTTTCACAAAAGAGTGGTGATGTACTACTCCTACCCTCAAGGAGACAATTCAAGGTGTTTTTCTTGTGAGAGAAGGGGGACTCGAAAAGGCTGTATGGTAGCTTTCTGCGCTACAGTTCAGAATTAGGGTCCGGTTCGGAGAAACAGCGAGCTTATATGCGTCCAATGCTGTCAACAATGACGGTGATGGGATTCACGTCACAATCTACACTAGTTATGTGATAGAAAGAAATCGACAACTGTTCTGTTGCAAATTTGTTATCCGGTCATCTGAGCCGGAGAAAAGGATGCCTTTTCCCCCATGTACTATGGTGTGCTTCGTAGACGTGTGGTCCCTCGGTCTTTGTGAAATAATTTCCGCTGCACTAGGGGCAGTGCTTTCAGTTGTTTCCTAAATATGATTTCAGCAATCATCTTCAAGAGACAGACAGACGTCATCCGAAGACAGATTTATATTTGATGGGAACAGATAACAGTTGTTTCTTAACGGCCGACATGTGTTAAGTTTGATAGTCCCTGAATGGGTTTCCAACACAGTCCCACGGAATAGTGCCTCGTAGTTCTGTTCATTTTTATCCTGTTTCATACTTTTTTCGTATGCCGGAATTCATACAAGCAATCGCGAATCATTTACACTTCAATTGACGAACTAAGTTGCCAGTTTCAGGTGCATTTCAGCTGAGGCTCCCGTCAATGAAAACCTAACTTGTGAACGAATGCTTACCGCAGCATGCATGCAAATTTAAGCAATAAATGGATGGAAATTCGGGGACTAGTTCGGTCTGATGAGTTACAAGAATGGCAAAACAGCGGTGAGACGTCCAGTGTTTCCATCGACCGTATCAGTAGTTTGCTTCAAAGGCAGTCTATCCATAAACAGAAATACAAGGCCTGCCATCGTCCTCACTAAACTATTATATCCGGTTACTGCAGTAGTGCCGTCGATCTGTGCCAGTGACATTCACTGATATCGCTGCTGTTCACTTAAGAAACCAGGAGCCTCTCAGGGAAAACGGATGGTAACAGATCACAACGCGAGGATCGATAATTGCGACTGACCTCAGTTTCAAGTATCCCACGGAACAGATGTGAAAATGGTATTTGCTTATGAGGTGATAAGTGTTTGTCTGTTTGATATGGGACAAAGAGAATACAACAAAAACACCGAAGCTGCACATGTGTGTTTAGCAATTGTTTTGCTGACCAGCCGGAAAATGTAAGCAAACTAGTGCGGACACTTGCGACGGGTGATTCCTTCATATATATAAAGGGGTCGGGAAGTATTTCTTTCTGGGTCACTGTATAAAAGGCGTCCCGCTGAAAATATCTGAGGCACCGAATGTTTTCTACCAGAGATGGTTTTTAGTCTGGAGGTTTCTTATATGGGAGGAGTACTGTACCAGAACAAGCCGCAGTCTATGTTTTCGGTTCATGTGTCGAGGGCGGGCGATAAACTGTCAGCATAAGAATGATAACATTGAACGCAGGTGTAAGATCTCACAAGAAGATTGCGGCTATCGTATCCAGTAGGCAACAGAAAGAGACGGACGAGGGCAGCTGACGATGTATTGAGAACTGTCAAGAACTGGTTCTGTGGACAAACGGGTTAATAAACATCGTGAATTTAGCAAATTCGTACAATCAATAATAGCGCAATCGACAGGAGCAAAAAGGTCAGTGAGGCAACACGGCTTTCTGGAATCAATAGCAAGTAAATACCAAATGATGTACAAACGTGCAGAAGTGGGCAGTCAGTCAGTGTAAATTGGCCGTATAGAGAGATAACGGCGCAGAAATCAATCAGTACGTTCGGGAGGTAAGGAAATGTCTGGCTGACACCGCGATGCAGCAGCTCATGTCACGTGCCAAATAGGATTGTGCGCTTGGGTCCGTTTAAAACAGATCCCAACAAAGGCTATCTGGCAGATGCGGCATAAATGCATTACAAAAATAGGGCCCCCTGGGGTGATTGGTCGGTGTGGTGGACAGCACGCTCGCGTGCCGTCCGAGGAGTTCGATCCTCGGACGGTCCGTTTTCCGTCAGAGCGGACATTCGAAAATAGGTAGAGCTGAGAAGAACTTGCAAGCGAAAAAGGACAGACGAAAAAATATTGATATCAGTTGCTAGAGAATAAGCAGACCTTAAGTAGGAACAAAACTGGGAAAACGAGTAGCAAAGAAACGAAGCGGCGTTATAATAAACGTGCGTAAATAACGCTACTGATGAGTAGTCAGAACACAAAATAAAAATAGCCGTGGATTCACAGGAGGAATCAACAACAGGTTTGGCTGAATATCCCCATTAGCGCCTTGGCGGCGTGTTAATAGAGAGGTCCCGGTAACACTTTCATGATGATATAATGGGGAGGTTCGACATTACGCTGAAACTTGAAGAGGTCGACGTATGGCGCCGGTGTCTCGAAAAAAAAAACAGATAAGTGGTGCTGGAGCCTTTTGTCATGTTTGGGCTGCCTGGTGGCTTGCTCTAGGTCTCCACACCCTCTGAACAAAACGACTGTTATTGTTCGCAGAAGCGGTTTTCGGAGGGGATGACGTATTAATTGCATTGAGAAGACCGTTGGTCTACGAAAGCCACCTCGAAACTATTGAAATCTTTTTACTGAGTCCAGGCGCGTACATGATCGTATTGAATATAGTACTGCTGCACTCAGATCATTATCGTTGGGTTCAATAGAATTATACATGCATGCGTCCACGATAAGAAAATTTATCTTGCTTGAATGATACTAATAAGTCAGTGGTTGCCAGCTTCAACAGATATCACATAACCCAACTTAGCTTAGTTCAAGTTTGATGATTCTTCAAACGAATGTATGTACAAGCGCAAAGAAAAACTAAGGTGAATTCTCAGACTTAACTTGTTGCATGAGTTGAATTCCAAGGAGATGTGGACTAGCTAAGGTTGATTAGACGACCAACGATGATGCTAGTACCTGACGCCTCCGCAGGCGAAAAAAGCCGCGTGCGTGCAGGTTCACTTTTTGTTAGCTGATATCTCTTTGATTCTTCAGAATGTCCGCGCAGGCAGGACGTGACGGTTTTGTCTTTGTGTTGACCTGTGTTATTGTGTTCTTCAGGTAAAGTACAGCGCTCTAAAAATATCTTTGAAGCCTCTAGTAGCTTGTAAGCTCACTCAGGACAGGGCAACTTTGATGGGTCATTTCTCCAGAGTGGAAGGACTAAAACAGTTTCACGCAGATGAGAATGACATGTTATGAGGCACGCTATCGATTCAAGAACAAATTCGACCAGAGTACGGTCAGTCAGATACTGAAAAATAGAGAAATCTGATGCACCCTAGTCTTTGTTGTGGAGGACGTTTGTGTCTATGGGACAAGTAAGACGAATTTTGTTGACAGCTGAGGTGGATTTTAAGATAGGTCAAACGGAGCTGTAATGGAGCTTCCTCTAATGGCGATATGAAGAGATTTAATAATCACTAGAGATCTCGTCCTGTAAGTGAAGCTAATCTATGCTGAAAAGCCGAGAAGCACTACACAGCTATTTCATTCTCATTCGGACAGGACTAAGTGCCACTCTAATTGCGAGCTGATCACACTGCTGATCAGCAACTCGTGGCCGAAAGATTAAGTCCTTAGCCATTGGTCGGGAGGTCACGAGTTCGAAACTCTGCTGGTGTTTCGTGAGGTGCACACTGCTAGCGATTTCCAACATGTATGAAACAGTTGTACAGTGCTCTTTGGCTTTTCAGCATGGATTGGCTTCAGTGGCGCGAAGAAATCTCCACTGAAACCTTCTTTATTGTACAGAGGGATGGTGATTCATGGACCACTCTTGTGTAATGTTTGGCACATATGGTTGTACTACTTTTCTGTAAATTGTGGGCTTAGTTTGGACAACAGACCGGAAACTGCCAGTTGCTTTTATTGGTCAGGAAACGAATTTAGATAGCAAGGCATGGGATTCTGTCTGGCTTGTTACCCACAAACAAGTAATTTAACTGAGACCAATTCCGGATCCGAACACATTTTCTATACAGTGATGAGTTCATACACCAGGGTAACGTGGTCAGATGTCTAGGATTCGGAGTGCCCGGGGAACCCAACGAAAACGGACACTTTTGGCACACTATCCTGAAAAATGTGATAAAAATCGAGGCATCCCCAATCTCCGGAAGAAGTGTGGAACAGCAGTCTGCTTGAACCGGATCACCTCAACAAGTTACAAAACTGTCAAGTTATTTGTATGCAGCGATGGCTGGATTATGAACCTATTAATCTTTGTTTGGAATCATAGCTCACATAGGTTGGTGCCAAAGAATCCGCAACGAGCCAAATGGAAGACTGGTAGTTAGTTATGCATCGGGGACTTCACTCGAAGACTGTCCAGCAGTTGCGCATGCTGAATCATTGTTTGCCGAGAAGAATGTTGTTTTCCCTGTCCAGTTCAGAGTGGTGCATTCAGAGCGGTGGTCAGTCTTTGACCCGGAATAGTCGTATGAAAGCGGATACGAAAAGTTTGGGTATTGTCGGTACAACTTATCTTCAAGCAAGAAGTCTTCTTCCCACCCCCCCTGTTCATGGTTGTTTATCAATGTCAGTAGCGTTCCTGTTGTCGGTTTCCATCCAGAGTGTTTAATTGAGTGTCAGGAAGCGTAGGCAACTAGGAATGATTATGGCTGGCTAGCACTAAGTCCCCACTCCATCCACCTTTCTTTTCTTCACGATAAGGTTTTCAAATAAATCATGGTTGCACTGCAGCGAAGCATCAGTGTTGAACGTTGATGTGCTAACACTTATTAGGAAAGAGATTTCTACGAAGAGAAACCGTCTTCCTTGGCTTTCAGTTTACTCCAACAATTCACCCCTCGATGGGACACTCTTGAGAGGACAGTTAAAGAGCAGTTGAATTATGCAAATACTGTAACAGGGAGAAGGTTTGATCACCCAAAATGATAAAGAATGTGGTCGGTCTGGAAGTATCATAGCAACAATAATTTCCAATGAAATGATAGGACACGTTACCGATTTTACTCACTGTTGCGTTAGGATGTTCTAGTCGGAACTACGGGGTCAACAGCGTCTCATGTTTTCTACGAAGCATGGAACATCGTGAAAAATAGTTTGAAAAAATTGCGAAAAAATGGGGGTTTCCTGTTACAAAATAAGTAGCACACCTCTCGTTTTGTCCCGATTAGGCCTCAGCAAACGAATGTAGCATGCATGTTTCGATTGCCTGATGTTCAGGCAATGCTTTAACCTCATCACCAAGCATTTGTCAATCTCACTTGGGCAGTGGGCATAAGATTAGGTTGAGTATTGTTTGCTTGGTTTAACCTGTTCGCAAGGGTTCGTTGGGAATGTGATTACTGCTGCCAGCTGTAAAGATCTAAAGCACATGGTTGAAGAATTTGCGTACACATCAGTCTCTTTTGAACAGTCATCGTCCTGTCCTGGTGCAACCATTCCGGTGAGTCCCCACAAAAGGAAGGATGCACTGGACTCGCTCTCATTAAAGCTGATCAGCAATGAATATCCTTGGTGGTGTCGGGGTTTAAACTCCAGATATCTGACAACTAACCTGCGAGGCGAGCGTGTTACCACTACTCCAATAAAACACGCTGAACGCGTCTGCTTGGCGATCGTGAAAGTGCTTGTAGTAACTAATCGACTGTTCACTAGTGGTCAGACTCCTAGCAGATTTCGACGCACGTGCTAAATTGAGCAAAGTAATAAACAGAAATATAAAAAAACGCCCTGTGGAATTTCTCAGCAAATATTGCGGAAGATGTTTTTTTCTGTTTTTCGGGAATTCGATTGACATTCGTTCCGTCAGTAAAATAGAATTAACCGAACCTGTCTCAGTGCTTGTCTGCTGCAAGCAGAAACAACTGCGCGGAATGACAGCCATTACCTGATATCATGACGGTTGTCATTTTCAATTTGTGAACCAACTCACACGACCTTCTAGGCAAGAGCCTACCATGAGTTAGCGGCACCAACCCGGCTTAACATACAACTGGAAAAGCAATCTATGAGGACAACGGAAACATTGGTCAGTTGAATACAAGTGCTGTTCCATTCTAAGAACCTAGATGTGCACCGACCGGTTGCTTTTGGTCATGTAACCAGTGACCTCCGGTTTGTTAACCGACCACTGTTTCGTCAACTTGATCGATAAACAGAACAAGCGGGTTGTTTGTGACGACCTACAGCAGCATTCTGACTAGATTCGGTACAGGTCGCTTCAGCTCAAATAACTACGCCTGTACATGCTTAGAGCTTTAATTTAAGTGAATCAATAAGCCACTGATAATGTTACGTGTACGTGCCCCACTCAGCCAAAACGCTTTCATCGCTCAGTTTTCTTGCATTTTAGAGTACACACTTTGGTCTACCAGTTGAGCGCAGTACGAACACTTGGAACAGTTCGAATAATTCACTTTCCTGTGCCGGATACACCAAAGAAACGGTAAATATACCGGCAGACAAAATAATTAAGAATGGAGATTTCTTGGTGGAACATTACTCATACAGTTGCTGAAAACTCCTTGATATCCGATGAATGGTGTCCTCCTTATTGGGGCTCATCAGGTAGGTGCAGTCAACCTGGTGTTCTAATTAAGCGAACATTTTCAAAAAGGAGATTTACTGGAATCGCAGGTGAAAAATATCGTAAACTAGATATTCAGCTGTGATTCACTTGATTCTTCGGTTGAAACCAACTTAGGCATTTCGCCAAAAAATAGAGTCGTTTTCGAGCAAAAGTTTTAGTTTGTCTGCTTAGTTTTGTAAAACGGTTCTTTCCATCCACGTGTGTCAAGGAAACCAGCCAAACACGGGTAAGGATTATTCCCGAATCCCATTCACATATAGGAAAGTTATGTTTCAACGTGTGCGTTCCATCCTGGAATGGAATATACCCAACTCTGAATATTTGAGGAAGACCGTTTAGCTGTTTGATTACCTCAGGAGTGAGTCGTACCTGACCTCTCTCCGCAGCCTTCTGGATAGAAGCATCAACATTCTGCGCTGGATTGTGGTTAACTTGAATTTAGACTGGATCTGGTTCCACTTATCTTCCGGTACTGTCGCCAAAGTTCTGGTGTTGACAGGCCTGTCAGGTGACTTTTCAGGTAAAAGGCTCATCGGACTTTCCTTCTGGACAAATTGTTTGTAGGGATAAATAGGAATAAGACTACGAAAACTGTAAACTTTATGTTTTTCATTAATGTGGATGAAGAGATAAAAATTAAAAGTCGACATTCTGAGGCCTTCCTTTTCTCACTCCATGGTTCAAGTGGACAGAAGAGACCAAATAGTTTAAAGTCCTTGTAGCTGTTGCAAGTAGTGAGGAGATTCAAAACTTCATTTGTGCCTTGATTTGCAAGTGAATCCCATCAATGCTGAAAAGCATAGAAACACCTTGTAGCTGTTTAATCCTTATCGGGAATCATCAGTAATATTGTGAATGGGGAATGAGCACGTGATTTTTGGGTTAGCAGATGGACATATTACAGTTCGGCTAATGTTGGCCAATCAGCAGTGTGATTAACATTCACTCAGGTATTCATCCATCAGTCGCAGGATACACATCACATGGTACAGTGTTGACTGGCTCCTCAAATAATGACGTTTGAGATGGACTGCCCGTGCGGCTAGTGGTATTTCATCCATTCTGAACAGTTTCCACTGATAATGAGGAGATTTTGACTTCCTAGAGCTCAATACAACTGTAAAGGTACTTCATTCCTGTAAGACATCATCGTCAGCAAATACTTCTGCTTCGAAGTGTACACCGCTGCTTATTCTCAAAGAACAGGTGTAACGAGGTTCTCCGTTTTTGACTTAATTCGAAGACTGAAACCCACAGGTTTTGTGGTAGCACTTCATACCATTATTGTCTATTGAGCATCTTCAGGTGCGTAGAGAGAGGATCGCTCACGTAATCTCTTGCGAAACAATGCTGATCTGTTGAACTCAGGATCATGCGTCTGTTGACAAAGGGGAAGCAGCAAGTGTTGATCGCACATAATCTGTTGACTTAAATCATGTAGTTTTCACGACAACGTTGCCCCCTTATCAGGAAGGTCAGAGTCCTGAAAGCAACCCCGGAACGCTCGGAACCTACTGAGACCCTAAAAATCCACCAATAGGAATCCACCTTCAATAGGAAAGCCGGAAAGCATCCAGGCCAATCAAGTATTCAATCAATCCAGCAACAGCCTGGATCGATGAAAGTAAAATCCAAATAGCGTGAGGTCCCTTGTAAGTGTTGCACTGGCACGCACTCGCTTGTTTGCAATAAACCTGATGTGTTCCTTATCGGTGAGTCTTTTTCCAGCACTAGGCACTGGAGCTGGAACAGCAGTCAGATATAACACCCCTATTGTTTTTTTATCAAATGGCCACGTGTTTTATCCATTGGCCTTGCTAAGTTGCTCGTCGTTACTCGTCGGTCAATCCATGTCACAGAAATAGGACCACTCTCTCTGTGCAAGCAAAGACAATCTATGCCGAAAAGCCGAGAAGCATTGGATGGGAAAATTATTCACATATGAAATGTACAACATCGTTCGACCTTGAATTCTGTAGAGCATTAGTCTCTACGACAGTTCACTTAGTTTTAAAAAGAGATGGGGAACGTTTTAGGGAAAGTCTGTTTTGTTTGGCAAATCAGTGCGAATGAATGACCGAGTAAAGCTCACTAGATCTTTGCAAAGCTCAACCAAGATAAAAGAGGAAAAAATCAATGAAGCGGGGAGGTAGTGGCTGTCCAATAAACCCGGTCTCAAGTTTTTCCGTTCAGATTGAAGGATATTTTGTACTGCGAACAGAAAACCTGCCAAAGAAGATGCTAGCCAGTCCGGAGGGGCTATAAAATCTGTCTCCCCTAGTGACCAGTGCTGTGAGTATACCGTTGTGGAGCACCAATCAGACGGCGTTTGATGTGGCTATGATTTAGCTCAAGTCGTCACCGTGTTCTTCACGTCCGTGGTAACTTTCTCCTGTAGCAGGATGGGTGGGCAACCGTTGAAGCACGATCAAGAACATGGTTCGTATAGAGAGTTACCTGGTTTGTATTTCACAGATTGACACCGAAGATTGCTTGGAGACAAAGTAGTTCAAAGCCAGACCTAGCTTTCGAAAGCCCGGTTTTTGGTTGCCCTCTTGTAGATAGCGCTATTTCGAGTAGAACATCAGCGACATGAGCGCAAATGCACCATTCACCGTGATCACCTCGTATATGCGGGGGTGATCACCTTGGAAATGTCAGATCTCACAGACTCATATCAGCAGAGGTCTGGTGGTTAGATTGTAGGCTTCCATAGGATGGGGTGGAGCCATGTAAAGGTCTTTCTAGCGTTGCTTTTACGAACATATATTTTTAATCGTGATTGGCCATCGGGGAGGACGGTGATGTCCGGGTGTCAAGGAAAAGTGACCTGGCTTATTTAAATTCTGTTACCACTAAACGAACTGAATTGAACTTCTGATTCTTTATTTTCAATCCAATCAGATGGGCGGGATGACCGATGGGATTGGAGATAAGCTGCATCACCACCGACACACTCCAGAACAGCATTCTGCGTGGTAAGGTTATTGTTTTCACCGTGGATATGCACTACTGACCAGCTGAGTGCACAACTGAAAAAAAGATTTGTGGTAGCGGACGAACTTTCAACAAAATATTCATTTGAGCTGTGATCCTTTAAGTGAAGGCAATCTATGCTGAAAAGCCTAGAAGCACCGTATAATTGTTTCATCCTTATCAGGAATCATCAACAGTGCGCACCTCTAGAAACTCCAGTGACTTTCAAAACCACCAACTCCCACCTAATCGTTCGGCCACAAGCACCTGATCAACGGTGTGTGTAACTTTCATTCAGACAGAATCTAGCGCTGCTCATCATTCATTCAAGGGTCACGCGTTGACTGACTCCTCGAGTGAAGAATTCTGAGCTGGAATATTCATGCGACTCTTGAATTATTCTTCCCTCTGTGCCAGCTGGGAATTTCGGGAAAATTGCGACTGAACTTCGGCAAATACACTCATTTGCATATTAATTTGGTTTTGATGGTAGTCGAAGAGTTATCAGCAACTTTATGAGTAGTGTATTAAGTCCATGTAACTGAACTTCTTCGTCTGAATATTCGATTACTTGCAGCCACTTTGTTCCTGGGGCCCTGTTCTGCCCAACGACAATAGAATTGCGTGGACCAATAAGTCGCAGTTATTTCAGTAAAGCTTATGTTAGGGGACATTCATGTGTGCAAATATTGTACACTCGGTTTGGTTAATTCCGGGTCAAAGCATACTCTTCAGCCGGCAATATGAATTGCGCCATGCAAGCCAAAGATCACAGGCGAAGCGCAGGAATGCCGCATCCTATTGGTGCCCTTCTGACCAATGAGGTCTCGCCTTATTGCAACACCTAAGGTAGAATGATTTTATTCGTCAGAGAGCCTCCTCAGTCCCCATTTATAAACAGTCTTGACAAGGCCTGACAAAACTCCATAATGAAGCTCTATCTGGTGACTTTATTGATGACAGCCATGGTCTTCGTGGAAAGCAGTAAGTGTTTCGTTTGCATCTAATTTGACGCTTTTGGAGGCTTTTGACTGGCTCATCCATGACTTGACAACGGTAGCAAGTGTAGACTAACCTCAGTCTGGGATAAAGTGCGCGTTGTATAAGGTCCACTTTTTGGGGGCAGGAGACCAAATGGTCATGATTAACGCGCCTTTGTTGTTAAAAGAGTCTACCAAGATATATAGATCAGTTTCTCTGATGTTCTTTTACTAGGGGTCTTTATCATGTAACTCTCTCGTCTGATGATACTCAGAAGTGTTCTGAGGATGGAAATGATTTTTGCCATCCCCACTTTTTACGTTGTACCTAGGCTACTCCCTCTTTATAAAGGGCATTCAAATTGGAAGCATTCCGATGAAAAAAACTTCCGAGTCGATTTTTTCAGCATTGTGGGTTCTCCATACTAGCAACATTCTTTAATATCCGAGCTGAAGACACGAGAATTCCAAGGCGTAAAACTCAGCTAGAAACCAAACATTCAACTTACCTTTGACTGTGTTCTGCCATCTTGACCTGATTTCGGTTGCTAGATAAAACGAAGTCGACTGGTTTCTACCCATCCAAAACTAGTCATCTGCGACAAACGATCATCAGTTTGTGATATTTATGTGCTGTGACACCGGGGTGATTTCTCTGATGGCCTGTCCGACGGAGTGCTTGTTTCTTTCCATAATTATCTGGGTCCTTTCATAGTAGGACAGAGTGGGCTAAAGACTGTATTCACACGTACGTTATAATTCAATGTCAGGAGTTGTGCCTGGTCCAAAACAATAAATGTATCAACAACAAATAGGAGAAATGTTCAGTTGTCAACTGAAAGGTGGTTCTTACAAGGGAACAATTCGCCTCGAAACCATGAAGCTGAATGGGTGGCTTGCCGTTCAGAGGACAAACTCCAGAAATGTTGAGTAATGTACTAGTCTTTCGCAGATTACTCATCCAGATTTTCACTTCATGTATAGCCGTAGGCCGGTTGAGAAGTGACTGTTTTCGGGTCCACTTTATAAGGTAGTAGTTTGTTCTATTCGGGCTAAGCTTCAAGTCCAACATAGTAAGGTTACTATCTTTTGTAGATTGTTCGCCAACTTCATTTGGAAAAATTGCAACAGAATATGCAAACAAAAATTTTGTCTTTATTTTTGCGCATTTTAGCTAAGAACTCATTTGGTTTATTTTGCGGAAAATCAGTGAAAAATATCGCTACGGTAAATTAGTTATAGTGTAAACTAAGACAATGATGCAAAGTACTTTCCAGTGACTTGCAGGATAACAACTGGGATAGGGCAGACAGTGCTGAGCTGCGGAAGATTTTCACTTCGCATAGCCTTCCTGCTACCTGATAAATAGATCAAAGGTCGAGAAACATTCACGTCAGTAGTAAATCTCTGGAAGGACATTGGAAGTGCAAAACAGATCGGTACAGTACAGTTACTTGGAGGGTC
>SJOL01006946.1:340476-356774 GCA_004794785.1 Opisthorchis felineus | reverse complement strand
GGAAAAGAGCACCTGGCTAGTCACTTACGATGCTTGGGTACGCCAAAATATCGGGCTATAAATTCTCGAGAACAAGGAACAGACCAAGTGAAACCAAAATGAATAGATTGGAAAACCAATTTCCTTGAAAAGTCCCCTTCATTTCATATGCGGTCTTGTAGTATGAGGAGATTTTGGATATTCAAAGAGGATTTCGTCCTGTCAGTGATGTCAGTCAATGCTGAAAAGGCAAGAAGCTGTTTCATCCTTATAGGGGGTTATCAGCAGTGCACATCTCAAGCTGATGCGTGGGCGAGGAAGGGACTCGGTGCTAGCCTGTCACAAGCATTCTGAGGTATCTACACCTCCAGCCGCTCAGTCAAGTAATCTGGAAAGAAACTGACAGCTATTAGCTGCTAACACCCACTAGGTGCCATTTCTGGCAACCCACATTCATTGAGGGGCATGGGACTTGATTCTGGGAGGTGGACCGCACCAGCAAAACCAGAGTTCTTCGTACGCTATTTTGCATCCCTCTGCCAAGTTAAACATCGTCGAACTCGCAGCATGAGCCATTCTGACGGATGAACAGAGAACAACTCTCGTCTCCGTGAACGGTGTTTCGGCAAGTGTATTACATAACCTAGCCACCGCAGTCAATGTTTCCAGATACTTTGCGCGATTAAATCACGTGCTACACAATCAGATGCTCGTTTTTCAACTAAATTGCGGCAAATTCGTCGTCGCCATCCGACTAAAGCAACGCGTATTAGATACCGGTGCTCAAAAACCTGGAGACGCCTCACATCACCTGCCCTCAGCGACCACGTCTGGCTACCATATATCAACGCAAACCACTATCTAGCCTGGTACATGCGGCCCTTTACGGCCCAGTGACACACCATTTTGACGCCATAAGTGACACAAATTGGCAGTCGTGATTCGTGCCCTTGAGATTTGGGGACTTACTTCATCAAACATACTTCCATCAGAGCTCAAAGAGCTACTGAGTCAAGTGAGATTCTCCAACACATCCAGTGATTCTACTTGAGTTGCAAGAGGTATGTTCAGCGATTGCACATTCTGAAGCATGATTGTGCGCTTCTGGGTGCAGGAAGCATGCTAAAATGTTGTATGACGTTGGTCAGTTTATTCAACCGACCAAGTGCATCATGTCCATGTTTATCAACGTATGTGGCCAGTCCAGAATATGATTCTGCAAGCTATCCATGTGAAAAGGCTTCCTGCAGCACCGACAACAAACTGACTGTGGACAACATTGAGGTGAAGTTCCTGCTGACGTTTGTAGAGTATATTTTTGTTCATCTACGGTATGTTGAATTGTTCGCTTGGACAACGGGTGTTATCTTCCCAAGGGTATGTTTATTGAATTGCAGGATTTATAAATGAGGATCACAGGTCCGCCACTGACTCCAGGGTTTTCCAGTTTCATCCCCCATATCTGAGGTATTCATGTTGTTGTTTGCTCACACGGATAACGGAGGGCATCACTCAAAAAAGAGGCAGATATCCCTCCTAAGAGCAGTTAGGCTACGAGTCGTTTGCGTTCGGAAAGGTACGCATAATGGAGATAAAGAGCATGAATACCTCACTGAGTGCGAATGGAAATATAAGACAAAATTTCCCCCACACCTATTTTGAGTTTTTGAGCCAATCAGATAACTCAGTAGGGTGAAGTACTCACGTGACAATTGGAAGGGGATGGCTGTGGACAACCAGTGGGATAGGAAAACGGATAGTGATGACAAGATAATCAACTTTGATTGAGTGGATTAGTGAATGTACTTTTTGTAAAACTTGAGGGAGGATCTAGCTCGAAAAAGTAGGCATTCATTCGGAAATCGCCCAGTTATGGCAGAAGATGATTTGTCTACTAAAAGCCCGTAGAATTTAATCCCTCGCCTGGATCAAAGAGCCGTGGGTATCCGAACTACACAACACAAAGTTTACTGTACAAACATATTTCATTAGGTTTAACAAAGCGTGGTAAGTACGCTACATATTGTGCCACTGGTTTGGCATGAGCATCATCCAACTGATCTCAGCAGAACTGGGAGCTTTTGTCGTTTAGTGATTAGGCGAACACGCAGAAATGAACATAAATTTTACAACAGTCAAACGATGGTCAGCTGAAGATGTATACATATTTACTCTAAAGTATCTACTGATGATTGCTCATTAGTGAGAGTACTACTTCTGGAGTCAGACTGTTAGCACCGATGCTTGTGAAGTACTGGTAATCTACCGGAACCACGGTATCGACAGTCGCGATGGAACAGAACAAGTAATCACAAGAGAAAACCTGACAGCTCAAGAACAAAAGGCAGCTTCCAAAATGATAGATGTTGTTTTGGGGCATCGATTTCCATCGATTCATTTCAGCAGTGCAGTCAGCCAAGGTGTCTATATATACGAGATCGACTCGAATCCATTCTCAGTTGATCAACGTTGTGTTCTGCTGACGATGGTGCAATTTGTATGTTGATCCTCGTCTTCCCGCTTCGCCCGGTATGGTATAACAAAAGACACGGGAGACAGCACTTTATGTATACAATGGCAGATTATCACAACTGTATTTATAGGGTTATTATCTAGTGTCCCACAAGGTCAGGCTAAAAACTACGTGAGGGGTAAAGAAACACCGAGCTGTAAATGCTTGATCCTGATCGGCTGACATTCTGCACAATCAAGGCCCCACTTTCTTTTGGTCTGTAGACGCATCCGTCTAGTGGACATGATTTCCGGTTATTAAGAGGGCTAGACTCCGGACAACCACTGATTTTGCTTTTAACTCCCCGCTACACATGTTTTGGGCCGTTTTTGACCATATCCAAAAGGTCCAGCAGCGTTCTGGTGAGAACTTCAAAATATTCTGGCCGAGCCGAGTCGTACGCTTTACAAACCCTGTAGTTTTGGCCTCCCTAGACAGAGTTTCGGTCAAATCTTGCATGACTCAACTGACTAAATATGATTTAAAAAATTCCCATTAAGCATACAGAAAGGGAAATAAGTTTTTCATCTAAAAGGACTACGGAGTTAGCAACATCTCTGTTTGAACGAAGCATGTACTGTAACTGAAAAATTATTATTATTCAGGCGTATCATCTTCTCGTTGTCTGGATACCCCGCCACCTGAGAGGAGTAAGAGGGTTGAGAACCCACAAAGCTGCCAAAGCACCGTGTTCGGGTTCGACCCACAGACATTCCGGTCAGTGAATTTTCTCGTAGGGGTCAATATTGTGAAGTAAAAAGCGAAATCAAGAGGAAACTGTGAACGTCTGGTCTAGATAAACATTTCTTCGTATTTTTCGATAGAATGTTAGGGCGAACCACTTACCCAGCGTCTTTATAACTATGTATCTCGCCTGCGAGGGGAAGAGAGTTGGAAGGGAGTTGCAGTACGTGCATTCGTCCAAGTTGTGTCGCTAGAATAAAAAAAAATCCGTACTTCGTTTGGTGTGACTTTGGTGCAATGACATCGTACCACTCAAGCATTATAGGGAATTCCGTAAGCTGCTCGTAGATTTTTCTTTCTATTGGTGTTTTGTTTTGGTTAATTACAGAGTGCATGCTTTTCTTTGCAAACATCTCTAGGTTTGAAAAACCCTGAATCACCTACAGAAACATATATATGCTAACTCCAATCCAGCATTAAGTAAGGTAACATTTGAAACAAAAATGAACGGCTGTTTCCATTATTTTTGCGACGAAACCAATAAACATCCTAGAAAGAGCATACTGCCCATAAGGTTGATGAAAACTTTTCGACGACTCATTGCCGATTTTGCCCTTCCTAGGGCTCATAGGGAAGATGTAGTCCCCGTGTTTCCAGCAACCGTATGCTCTACCTGAACTCACATTGTATGCAAACAGAGTCGTGCACTCAGTCGCAGTTTAGCCCACTTCTAAGAGGGACTTTGCTTTGAACATAAGCATCATCTGTCATGTGTAAGTTTCTTCACTTCGTGTACTGCGTAGCGACCGAATCATGCTTCATTTGGAATGGTTTTTCATATGTCGAACAATTTCTCTCCGCTCAACACTCCTTTTTCAATGGTATTTCATTTTTACGCTAGATAAGAGTAAGTCTATGCAACAAAAGCCACCCCTTTTGTTACACTGTTTTGCACCGTACTGTTGACACTGTACTAACTGTTATTTGAACTGTTTCGTTTTTTATACCAGAGAAACGTAAGTTTATGCAGCAAAAGCAACAGCTTTGGTCACACTCTACTGTTGACGCTCTTTACTAACCTTCATTTGAACCGTTTTTCGATGGTGATAAACGCAACGTCTCTAGTTCGTTATTCGATGCATCATTCTTTGAGTTACAGTTGGCAAGTAAGTGGCAGCAGAATCCAGGTACGTAACAGACCTGGCAAGCGAGAAGATGGGTTTGGACTTAGCGTGAAGGAAGTAAAACTAGCCTTGGATAACATACAGCAGACCATCCGAAAAAAGTTTCTTTCGGATGAAGTCGAAACCTGCGTCAGTGTAATTCACGCCAGCCCTCAGAATGATAATGTTCAGCTGTAACATCCTTCCGGGGCATAGCCGCCGTGCCACCAGCACGAGGGCTGAGATACTACCAGGTTGCTCAAGCCTGGACAAGAGTAGTCGAGATGTGAAGGTTGGTTTCAAACCACGGACCTTCTGGTCGCGCCTTAACCACTAAGCTATCCTAAGCCCAATAATTATGACGAGGTGGTACTTGGAAAAAACGGAATATAATGGGAAAATTTCCGCCGTTGAAGAAAAATACAAGCAAGCCGTAAAAGGCAAAAAGAAAAGCAGCCCGTGTTTGTTCAGTTACCGGGTAAAATGACCTGGGGATATTCCCCACAAAGATGCCCTGGATAACAGTGGCCCTTGACCGTAATTGGTGGCAAACGAATGAAAAGGTCACGATTTCGGCTAAATGTTTGCAGCTGTCCGTCCTAAGTCACTCAGAAGACGAAAATTGGAGATTTAATTAAGAATGGCACCGTTCCGAAGGTCAAGTGTTCTACTGCTCCGCCCTGGAGAGGAATAGATTTTCGATGTTTTGGTAGGACAAGCGCTGTCAGCAAGAACACTATTCGTTCAGCTGGTGAGAGGCACTATGATTTTGTTTTGGAAAGGTTCTGTCTGAAGAAAAATCTTCTTGTGACAAATCAATTTTCTCCGGTTGCACTTTATCGTCCGTTACACCCACTTTTTCAACAGCCACACGTTGGCAATCTACCCATTGGGGATCCTTAGCTTGAATTGGCGCTATGACGCTCACTGCAGATTGTTCCGATCTTGTTAATGGATACCTTGTCCTGTAATTGAGGCTATTCTACGCCAAAAAACCGAGCAGCACTGTACAGCTGTTTCATCTTCATTGGAAATCGTCAGCAATTCGCATCTCACAAAACTCCAGGAAGTCTCAAACCAGCGACCTCCCGGCTAGTAGTCGGAACATCTAAGCTTCCGGCTACGAACGGCTGATCAGCAGTGTGATTAGCTCAAAGTATGATAGGATATGGCGCCACTCCTATTTCAATCACGGGATTCACATCATGTGGTCACAAATGTTGAGTGGCTCCTCGCGTGCAACTTATCAGTTGGGAGTTTCACCCATCGAGTGAGTTTTATTCTTCCTCTGAGCTACTGATGGTGTGGTGGCGGTAGTGGGAGAAGATTTGGTAATCTGTAATGGAGATTTCGTCCTGTCAGTGAAGCCAACCCATCTACACCTGGTTTATCCTTATTTGGATCAACTCGGCCTTTAGATAAGATTGGAATAGAATAACATACTTGTATCCATGGTTGGACAGGCTTCAGAAGACAGCCATTCCGGTCAGCCGGTTGTAGCTATTTGTGATTCTTAAGACTCGGAATTGGCCAAACAAAGAAGCTGGGAGCATGAACCAGTCTTAAGGTTTTTGTTCAAATCACCGAAGGAGAGTATGAAAAGTTACCAAATCCACTTGTCTGGTACACCAGCAAACAGTACATGTGTCCGAATGTTGAGAATCGCACTTTAAAGAGGGGATTCGTAGGCGGAACAAACCAATCATGGATTAGTGTTAGAAATCCGGCCAAAAGCGCGAACTTTAAACTCCTTCTAAGTTAGCCGAGCTTGCGAAATATGCATTTCGTTTTGTCTAGTTAGATGAAGTTTAAAGTAGCCTGGCCTGGATCAAGAAAAGATAGGGGCAGTTTTTGGTGTACGGTAAAAAGTGATTGTACTGTAATTACTCTTTTTGGAGTCTAGGGTCGACCGCATGCGCCAAGCACAAAAAACACATTTGTTTTAACTTTTGGCGTTTATATCAGAGAACCCCATGCACTTCGGTATGAATATTCGGCGAAATCATTGAGACAACTGCATGTACTTCATGTACGCCACGATTTAAGGACACATGCAACTTTTTAGCTCTGATGGTCAATGATCGCGGTTCCATGTGTGCAGAGTTACATTCTACTTGCTCACACTTGATGTGGGACTGGTGAGACCTTCTGAAGAAAGATGGAACATGAAATAGTTACAAAATCTAAATAAGTTTCTCTGAAACTGGTTTTTGTTAGCTATTTGATCGATTCATGGTTACCAAGAATTGAGGATGAATCAAGTCAGTCAGTAGGGGAGACAAATAGACCCAATTGCTGAAATGAGGCTGGAGGATACAGTCTGAGGCTACAAAATACCACAATCGTCCGCATGACAATATGATTTTAGAGGAAAACTAGAGGAAGTGCATACTAAACACTACTGATTATTCCGTATGAATGTTATACGAGTGACGGTCAAGTGGTCAGTTGGAGATAATTTTGTGGATTTCCCCAAATTCTTCTCTCATTTACGGCCAGCCCCTTCAAGTTGTATCTGTTGGGTCCATACGCATCGTTTTGGTATTATGGTACACTTTAAAGAACAAGTGGAGTTCACAAACGGAAAGAAATTCAGTTCACTTAGTGGGCACTGTTTTGATGGAAGTTACTGAATGTAACTGACTAGTTCAAGTAAGCGCACTAAACATCTGGTAAATTTTTACGTCTGGCATGTGGCAGCAGACCACGAACCAGTTGTTGGTATCCTTGCCTGAACTATCGAGACGTAACGATGCCAAAAATGCTAAATTCATCTTGATCCAGGAAAGAGTAAGTATCACATCTATGGTGTGTGCATAAATGCCGTTGTTCACTGACGACCAAATGGAACGACACCATGAGCAAAACCGTCAGGATATGTGCTATTTTTGCAGAGGCTTGAACAGTTTTTATTTCCGTTAAGTAAAAATCGCTGGTTTTATATACCAATGCCCTTATAGTATTATTGTTAATTCGTGAAGTAGGTGATGGAGCACTGTTCTACCCAAAATCGTTTTGGGAGTATGAATAAGTTAAAAAGTCATCTTTGGAGTCATTCTGGTCGATGGACAAGAGTGAATTACAAAAATGCCACCTTTCTTGACCGACGGCGTTTTTATTGGTAGTTTGAAGAGATTTGGAAATGTTCAACGGAGTTTTCTTCGTGTAAGTGAAGCAAGTCTATACTGAGAAGCACCTTGGAGCTGTTTGACTGGTACTGTAAATCACCAATAACAAGAATTTCGTGAAACTCCGTGATCTCCCGGCTGATCCCGAGATGTTATTAGCTCACAGTTTACCAACATAAGGTGCCAGTCATGGAATCCACATTACACAAGTTGACTGGCTCCTCAGTGATAACTCCTCAGATGGAAGGTTCACTTGTCGTGTGAATTAGTCTTCCCTATGAGCTAACTGTAGGTCGTTTGTAGTGTAGGGTGATTTGGGAATTTTCGATGGAGATTTCGTCCTGTAAGTAAAGCCGGTGTACGCTGAAATATCGAGAAACACCGCGTGCTTCATGTTTCACCAGGAGTTTCGAATCCACCGCATCCGTGCTACTAGTTCGAACACTTAACTGTTCGGCCACGAGCGGTTATTAATTCGCATGAGCTTTTTGCAGATTTGTGTAACACTGTAAGCATCTCGAGTCAAAAGAAACAGATTTCCAAGGCGTATATGATTGTGGGAATTTAAAATGATAGAGGTGGAAGAGTACTTTCCTGTGAGGGATATTTGCAAAAAGAAGGAAAATTTACAAAGTTATGTGAATGGAACAAAGACCTTTATTGTCATCGAAGATTTCCCTCAGCAGAAAACCATCAGGAACCGTTTTATATAACTATCTAGAATAGAATATTTTCCATACAGTCAGTCTTCATTTTAGGGAAGTTAAATCCTAGTGAATTCCTCGTTCCTATCTCAGTTGATCTGTTTAGTTAATGTGTTTACATCATTCTGAATTCCAATGTTCCAGATTTTACTATTTTCCTGAGGTCTGCAGTGTACTTTAAAATGTTAGAATTCAGTGCCACTGGAACTTATGGTGTGTAGCTTATCGGTACTTGGTTATAGTATTATGCACACACACACACGCACACACACACACACACAAACACAAACACTGGTGTCTCATGGTCCTGCCCTTTTTCTGTTACTTAACGGTCCTAAATACTGAATCATTCCACTGAATATGTCACCAATCTATTCTGATTTCAAACGACATAGCCCAAGTAACATTGCAATCCGGTGTTTGGATAGCTAATTCGTTAGCTTGGTTGGCCCAAGTTCAATAGTGGGTGCATTTGAAAACAGGTAGTATTGAATCCACTTACACGACATAAAAAGTAAATGTAAGCTTTCGGGTTTATTAGTTACGGAAAACACTGTACCTCTTTGACCAAAGCAGTAGTTTTACCACGTTTCTTTTAAGCACTTAGAGACAAAGGTACGTTCTGCTTTGTTCTTAATTCGATTGTTGGAAAATAAAAATCGCTCATATCAAACAGTGTTCTCCCATAGAAGATAGAACACGCTAGGGGAAAACTGAATCTGTCTAGATGGCCAGGATACTAAGACAGCTGCGGATATCTGCATTTTATCTTTCATAAACACATACGGAGGAGTAAACCACCCATAACTGCATGAACGCCTATGTTCACATATACCACTTTACCCCTCATTAAAGAGAAAACTGCTTGTCTAGGGTTTTTCACCTGTTTGAGGATTTTGTCTAGCTTAAGTAGTTAGAGTAGAGCAAAGTATCTCTGTTGATAAAGTGAGAATGATGTAAACTTTCCAGGTAGAAGCCGGAATCCAGTTTGGAGTCGTTCAAGCACATTGTTGAAAAAAGTTAGCCTTGTTAACCACAAGACCGCTTGGGCCCGGTGTCACTGAATGGGCTATTCAAATGAGAGGACATTTAAAACTATGCTTGTAAATGGAGTATCACTTGTGTGTGTTACCGTTCTTTGAAGTCATTCATACTAACATTACACCTGCTCTTAACTCAAAGTGGTGCAGCATAAATGAAGCCAAGTTTAAAAAACTTGAGGCCACTTAGTCAACACTTTTAAACAGCCATCAAAGTACACAACTGAAGTTACACACAGAATTTTTCGTCACACAATCGTCTTAATTGTGATTGTCAAAAAATCCTTATTGTTAGATATTCTTAAAAAAAACTCAGCAGCTTGTATACGCCTAAAAAGTCGAGGAATTTTGCTGACCCAAAGGATTGGGTCGATCGGCGAGACGTATTCAAACAGCTGATGGAGCAAATTCCACCGAGCTGGATATGACATCCGCTGGAAAGGAAAACCTCCTTATTTATCCAGTTCCAGTAACGTGGTATCTATGAGTAGATAACTCAAAAAAGGGTAAAATCATACTATCTTGTCATCGTTCACTAGAGACCTGTGACCAGCTGCGATCTCACTAAATGGTAACATTCTACATTTCCTCTTGGAAGGTCTTAGTGGTGTCACTCTTTATGCAACAGAAATGAACAAAATTTATAAAAACAGCTGAAAAACCACTGCGATCAGTTTGGTTATTTTGGGACAGTCATGGTTTATTCGATTCACGAGTTTTTGTCTGAAAGCTTACTGAAGTAGAATCCGGTTAACTGATCAATTCCGGTCGAAAGCGGCTAATTTAGTGAACGAACAATCCCTGTGTGGATTGGTTGTGAGTCTCGTGAGTGCAACACGCCTCAATCGAATTTTGATCAAGTCATAAGTATTCAAGTCATAAGTACCTATATGAAAACGCAGTTTGTTAGGCAAAGTTCACAAAAAAGCATATTTTTATCTATGATTTGAAAACAGATGTGCTTGTAACACAGACTGTTGTTTTTTGCTTCATGCCATCACCAGAAAGTAAGACCCTGGAATACTAAAAGTGTGACGTTTGTTATTTTTTTCCGAGCAAAGCAATTTTGATGCTATTGATGTCGTCATGCTATTTTACGAATTCATTTATTTTCCAGTCCGTGGTAAGTGAAGCACACCAAAAACAACAAAACGGCTTTTGCCTTTCAGTTTATTTAGTTGTCAAATGAAATGTGTTCGACAAAGCATAGCATTGGTTCCCGTCAGAGTGAAAGTTTGTTACTCTGGTAAACATCCACTAAAGCACTCGAATCATCGTAAAAATCCATACGATGTAAAACAATGCTACATCTCAATGAGGTTGAAGCAGTTCGACGGTGGTTCTCAGGTTTTCTGCATAAGCAAACTTTTCAGAATGAGATTTTAGAATCTTATCTGTCAGCAGACCACATCTAAAAAATGTCGTCTCTTATTGCGGCCCAGCAGTCGTCCGTAGAACACAGAATGTGATGGCAAAACAAAGAAGACTGGTTTACACTGGTCTACATGAGTGTCACAGAGGAACAATTTAGATATAAACCGAAAAGTTCGCGCGCACTAGAGCCAGGAACAGAATGTTTCGGCTAGATACTGGCTTTAGAATCCCACCCCTAGAAATACATTTGATCGCGGTGATCAGTATTTCCTTTTTTTGAACACCTAAACTGCATCAAAACTAATACTGTTAGATAATGTTGTCATTTTGGTTAGAAGCTATGCTACTTGGTCTCCTCCTGAGGAGGACTCAGTTCTTCTGAAAACCAGGAGGAATTATAAAGTCATGGCTTTCTCTTTTGAGAAGAGCAGCAGCGCTCGTAGCACTGATCCAGACCAGACGCATCGTCGCTTGGTAGTCCCCATAAGAATCCCATGAGATATTAAAGAAACAGAACACAACCGCTCAGTGTATTGTGTGTTTTAACCTAGCCTTTCGTGGTCACCCTAGTAAGCAAATGTATACGCCATCAGATTCGTACCTACCTGCTCAGAGTCTATTCAGAGTCAGCTGATCACCCGGGCGAACAACTTACTTAGCCTGTAACTTAAGTGGTTACTTTTCAGTAAGTGGGATTCCTAAGATTTACTGTGGTGTTCACAGCAGGTGATTGCTACTCATGCAAACGTAAGATGCACGAAAGATTTACTTGTGGCCGCGCGATCCGCAAGAAAATGAGCACAAACGAGTGATTGTTCCAGATCGGGATTGTTCGTTTGTTAGGTTCGATCGTTCGGGATCTTTTTGTTAGGTGAGGTTTATCCATCAGGCTGGCGAAGACTGTGGCATACAGGGGCCTATGGGACAAGGCTTTCCATGATTCACTAGGTTCATTGAATGTCCAACCCAACGGCTGAGGTAACGCCATACTCACTAAGTATTCATTGCTCCCGATTAACGAACCATGTTGTACTATGGAAATCCGGTTATTAACCACAGGCATCTATTGTTGGTAGTGTGGGAAGATTAGGGAATTTTCATTTGAGATGTCGTCAACCAAGCTACGCTTAAATGCCAGGAAGCACTGTATAGCTGCATCATCCTTACTGAGTATCATTGGCAGTGTGTGTCATACGAAACTCCAGCGAGTTTCTAACCTGCGGCCTCACGGCTGGTCGGCAGTGATTGAGCCACACACTACTACCATTCTAGAAGTAGCTTAGAAGACCAAATTCATAAGGCGAGTGAAACTTTCATTTGAGCAGTGACTTAAGGAGCCAGTCAGCACATGATCATCTGATGTGACTGAAGGATTAGTCACACTATACCCTGTTTGGGTGCGATTTAATCGCAATGCCGATTTGTGAGTCGTGGCCGAACGGTTAAGTTTTCAAACTACTAGCAGACAGGTCGCAAGTTTGAGACCCCCTGGAGTTTCACGAGGTACGTGATTCGGATGGTTCTCAATAAGAATAAAACAGCTGTACTAGCACAAATACTGTTACAAAACTGTGGCATATATAAAGGCAGATATGCTTATCCTTTCATATAACCTACTGTCCCTTCAACAGCCTATAGCAGAACGACATACTAACCAAGAATTTCTTATCACTCAAACCTGTATACAGAAAGTAAGTGTGAAAAACTGTTTTGCCAGAAGGAATACTCAGGGTGAACATCAATTTAGGATATTAGTCGTTTACTGAATTGTATCATGAGCTGCTCCACAATTTCTAATCAGTGAGAGTTCACAGAAATCCTGAAGAAATTGTACTTAAGATTATCGTGTACATTCAGACTGGCTACCTCTTTCTCACCGGGCTTAATGAAAGATGACTGCATTTGCCAGCCAGTTCCGAACTCACGCATTACGGGTGAGCCAAAACTCGTGATTATTTGAACAACAGGCTCACTGACACGTCGACTGGGTTATCACTAAGTAACGTGAGATCGGTGACTTGGGTGGTGCTCAGTGGAAATATATCTTGTTCGTTATATGGATTAGTAACAGCCTGTCGATAGTTACCAAGTCGGACTACTTGAGTACATGATGACAAAGGTTTTTGTGCACAATAATGCACACCTCTAGATGTTATTTCCTTTATTTGCTGGATATCATAAATCAATGATGATTTTCCACTTTCCCAATGGAGGGAAGATATTGCAAAAAGCCAGGGATTAGCATAATTTCCAGACAGATGGAGGGACCTAGTCTGTAGGTCAAGCCGGAAAACTTGTTCAGAATTCGTGTTCATATCACTCTCGTTTAAACAGTCATCCTTCCTTTCTGGGCAACTACTTCGGTGTGTCCAAATTAAACGGGGAAGCATTAGACTCGAACTTTGTCCTTAGGGCTCATCAACCGAGCTTATCCTAGGCCGTTCCGATGTTTGAACTCCGGACATCTGACATGCGAGGCGAGCGTGTTACCATAACTCCACCAGGGCACACTGGAAGCACCTGAATTATCACATCCGAACAGACGAATGTGTTGAATCTTGAGCTGTGATTGGCCTGCCAGGCGCCTTGAACGACGACCCAGTAACTACCTTGGTTGTGTCAATCGCTAGGCCAGCTTGTCAGGACTTCCCAGTCAGATAGCGCCACAGACGCTTGAAACTTGCTAGACACTTTCGATTAGCTGTAGGTGGATTCGGGACCTGTAGAAATGTTTTTGTCATTCAGAATTATCAAGTAGTCGATGAAATCCAGCCGGACAACCAACTCTTAGTACATTCGAATCAACCCCAACTCGGCTGGAGAAGCGTCACGTCACCAAAAAAGAATCGACCAAATCAATCAACTCAGGGTGACTAGTCCACGATCGAAATGCCAAGTCACTTCAGTCACGTGACCTGACCAAGCTTTAACCAATCGCAGTTCTATATGTTTCAGTTCCATTCTTCAAATGTCAGTTGGGATATGACAAAAAAGTGTGCCATTTGGATAGTCATGTTACAAGAGTAGTTCAGTGAATTGCTTTCAGCTGACGGAAGATAAGTGAATCTGACGGAAATGCGGCTGGTGAAGATGAGATGGGACTACCACGATGGAACCTCCGAGTCGCAGCAGTCACCATTTAAAGCGTTCAAATCCTCCAGCCCCTCCTTGTGTGGTTTAGAATTAACCAAAGTTGAACAGAGAAAAACAAATCTGAAACAACTGAAGAGGGTGTTTCAGAAGGACAAAAGAGATTTCAAACAGAAATTTCCTCCCTAAAAACGATTTATGGGTTATTAGATGTGTGAATTTCTTCTCAGCTGCCGCACCACAATTTTGGATTCCCTGTTGTGTAAGCTGATTTGTACATGCCAGTAGTCCACATTCAGTGAGCTGAAGCAAAATTAACTTTCAGGATTTGGTAAGTTGCACTTTTCATCCTTGTCGACTGAGGTTCTTATATGGCATGAAAAAATGAACGGTTCCTAGACTATACAAGCCTTCCTGAATGCCGAAGAAAGATTTATCGCGTGCTGCAATAAAGTCATTAAAACTACGGCTATTAAAACAATTCAACTAATGAGGTGCATCGGAAAATGTGCGTTTGACGTCAGCCAATTTCCCCTGAGTGTTTTGGCAATCAGTCAATCAAGGGCTATCAAGCAATGGATGTAGATTTATCAGTCCAAGTAATAAATAATATCGTGCTCGGTTTTTTGATTGAGAGCTACGAGATACGGCTATAATGAAATGTGCATTCTGCTGGTGTGAAATGTCAACAGAGTCCCTGTATTCTCATCAAGATCACCCCCTTTTTAGACCCAGAGTGTCACTTGTTTGTGCCAAGTAATCAGGGCGGTCGCAGACCATATTTATCCGACGCAAAATCCACCAAATAATACAGTGGATGAAGATCACGTTTCAGCCTCTGGGTGTCGCTTCTGAGCATTCCTACAAAGCTCTATGCAAAATTGAGTAAACACTTTCCAAAACATTTACGTAAGCGTGTGTAAGCGTTCCGCATGTGAAATAAGCGTTACATCCATGTAAGTTAGGGGCAACCCTTACTGCACCTGTTTCCAAAACGGATAGACTAGAGAAACAGAAGGATGATCCGGTATGAAACAATCCAAGGTAGGATGAGCTGGGTCAAAAAGCACATCACAAGCGATCTGACAGATGGAACTTGAGATTCACTAAATTAGGAAACCACAAAAGATTTTCGATAATATGTTCTACTGCGATCGTACTTAGGTGGTTTGGGTGGAAAACTTTGCAGGTAGAGAAGAGATAATCACTCAAACGCAATGCTGGATAAAGGTGGCAATAAACGAAAAACATAATGAAACCGTACATTCCCGATAAGCAGGATTGGTATACACCATCCATGTCAATTTTTTTGGTCTACGTCACAACAGTGTAGAAACGCACCAAATGGAAATGGGTAACCAGCAAGCCAACATCTAACTTGATTAAAATTCTTTGGGTACTACTGAAGAAATGTTCTTTCTGAGTGGTTTTTCATCGTGGCTAGTTTTTATGCATGAGGTAACTTACACTTCACGGCAGAGACGATCTGACTAACAGCATATCTGAAGGTCTTGCTCCCATGTTAACTGGTAATCAGGTTTCGCTGTTTGTTTGGACTGGCATTATCAATATTTTGCATCCTTAGAACACACACTGCAGCATAAATCAGGCTGACTGCTTTGGAACAAGAAGCCAAACGTGGGTTGAGTAACCCGAGTTCCGAATCCCTGGCCTCGTGATCAGTAGTCGGCAGTGTTGTTGAAGCTAGAAGACCTCACCTTTCAGTGAGTGAAGTGGTCAACTTTTCTGCGGGTTACTTGCATTCATAGACACAAATTATATCCATAAATGCCTAGTATACATATGAATAGGAAGCGCCTAAATCCAGTTGTTAACTAAACGTTTATTAGTGACGACGACCGAATGTAAATTTCTCCCACAAACTTGAAATAGAATCACAAAATGTGCTTTCTCTTTGTGACAGAAAAAGGTAGGTGTTGATTACATACAGCACAAAGTTTTGTTCACACTTTTCGGAACAGCTCGGAACAGCAAGCTGTTCTCCGATATGTGCACAGTGAAGTTCGTTGTTGGCCACGAATTAGAGCTGTCTCCCCCAGAAGGAGATCAGTCCGGTGATAGAACAAATATAATGCTGCTCGTTTAGGAAAATACTATCGAAGCAAAGTTCTTCTATTGACAGCGCATTCTGCTAATCCTCCTGTAGAGTAGATTCCTACGTATATGCACAAATTCAAGGAGTTACGCAGTGGGCATGACAATCACCATATCGACCGTCGGGCACACCATTACTATGTTTGAATGCTTGCTCTGCAAGTTTGTTGATTTATTGGGTAGAGGAGCGTGGTGCTCCACGCAATGACAGCCACAGATCGGAACCAATCATATTTGCTTATAGCGATTAAATTACACCATAACACGGTCTGACCCTCCCAGTAAGTTCGTACGGAAGAGGACGAAATTAGCAACCTTGTTTTTATATTCCCATATGTCGAAGTTACTGAGCAGCTTCTTCAAAGACATTTAACAGAGGTTTCGTTCTGTAAGTGAAAATAATCTATCCAGAGAAAAGGCGTCAGGTACTGTACACCCGTTTCATCTCCATTAGGATCCATCAGCAGTGAGCATCTTACGAAACTTAGAAGAGTCTCGAAACCGCGACC
>SJOL01006946.1:319894-333867 GCA_004794785.1 Opisthorchis felineus | reverse complement strand
GTACAAAATTGAAAAAAGGATTTTGTACTGCAAACTTTTACATATACTCTGAATTATTACGTCACATTACGGTCACTAGTAACCATGAAGCTATCACGCGAGAATCACTTGTTACTTGCTGGCACCAGAAACGGATCCGTTGGCCAACAACCATAAAACTATTTGATGCCTGTACATAAATGGGGGGAAGCAGGCTATTGGCACTGAGCCGAATGGATATCGTTCAAATCATTCAGCTGTAGCCTCTCTCAGTGCCTAGCTGCCATGTCGCCCGAAGGAAGCACGAGGGCTGGGATACTTCCAGGTTGCCGAAGCCTAGACAGGGGAAGTCGAGAGGCAGAGGTCGGGTTCGAACCACTGACCTTCCGGTCAGTAAATTCGCGCTTTAACCACCGAACCATCTCGCCCCCCCCCGAATGAGCCGAATGTAGTGCTGCAGTGAAACCCTTAACGCTGGTGCATGCCCGACGGCTGGCGAATGTGCGGAAGCCCGTTGAAAGCTGTCGTATGGTGTCTCAAACGACGACACAAAATTGAGTACCGGCACTAGTTATTTGTTTGTCACCGAGTTATCAGCGTTGTCCTTCAATTCCTCTAAGTTCCAGTTTAATATCTCATCTCCCGCAGTATAAAACCGTACAAGTGTTCCAGGGAGTCGCCCACGTCATCAAAGTGGTAATGGACAAACTGGCGGTATTCCAATAATTCTGCGGCTGACGACCCATTAAGCTGATCCTTCTAAAGCATGCGCGTCCGCATGCTGAGAAAGTTCACATGGCCCAGACTGCTCTATGGAGACTAAGCCCACTCCGAGTAGAAACATTGCCAGTTATTGCATCTCAAAATTTCTCACACTTGCTGCTATAGCGGTTTTTCAGGCCGGTCCGTCGAGTGGCAGGTCATCCCATGAATCAAAATGGAAGTATTACTTTTTCAAACTTAACTGAACATTGCCCATTGGCGAGGTTTCAAACGTCTTCAACAAGAGTCATATGCAGTCAAAAAAACCTGGTGAGCATACAAAATTTGACATTCCTGTACGAAAGTACTCCTCTATCAGGGTCGAAACCTTGGCAGTAGCTAAATTCTTGTTGCGTAGAAATCAGCTAAAAAATCCGCAACGCAAACCGCGTACAATCACACGACTATTAATTGGAAGGTTTCAGATAAAACAAAAAACAGTCATTGAAGTTCCAGCCTAGAATAGACGGTCAGTTTCCTTCCTACTCTGTTGGACCTCAGTGTCACACCCGAATATGGACATAAGTGTGCAAAACAAATGGAATCACGAACGCCCTTGGACTGGTCTGTAACCACCAGTCTTTCCCTATTATAGGTTTTGCGAATATCGAACCCTTCTACTTCAATAATAATAATCATATCACTACCGATATCAGTAGTCAGATTTACTGTCTTCTTTTCACGTTCATGAACACTGATGTTTATTATTTCTCGTTGGAAGTTTTCGGCTTTCCCCCGGGTTCTTCGAAAATTTCGAAAGAGACTCATGAGTAACAGTAACGTAAACTTCATTCGCTGAAACATAAAATGATTGTCTTTTTCACATAATCTGTTATCTTTTGCACAGGCGTCTTCATATATTTATGCGACTTTGTTGGCCATAGTAGAAAGCCGACTGAAATAAAACAGCGCTGGTCAAGTTATCTGGATGACGTCAGAAAGATGCATTTTGATAGGATCGCCTGGATGGCTCTCACAGCGTGAGCGATATATCCGTGAAATAATGGTGTGAAAAACAGGTTGATTTCTGCTCAGTTGCCATGGCTGAGTTGAGGTCAGGTGGTCAAAATATGTTGCGTGGAAAATAAACTGACCTATTTCGTCCAGGTTGATCAACAGATTTGTGGTTAGATCAGAACATCAAGGCCCAAGCCTAGTGACTGATATATTGTGACGATTGCTATCAATATGACAAGGTTGAGTCTTGGACTCACTGGGATTTGCTGTCTTGGGCTACCTTACAACCAGTATGAAGCAATATTTAAACACTTGAAGAATCGCCAATGTCTGGACGTAGGCGTAAGAGATGAATGATTAGCACAATTCTCCGGTGAGGGTTTAATCTTTAGGTGCGGCTATTCTACGCAGAAAGGCTGAGAAGCACTGTACAGCTGTTTCATCCTTATAGGGAATCGTCGGTGGTGCGCTTCTCCCGCGAACTCCAGGCTAATGGTAACCTTTCGACCACGACAGCTGATCAGCAATGTATTTATTTCGCACTTTGACAGGATATAGCGCCACTCCTCCTCCAAGCACGGAACCCACATTACGTGATTACACGTGTTGATTGACTCGGACGGGCGATTCAGTCACTAGGTGAATTTTATTCTTCCTCTTAGCTACCTATAGACTGTTAGTAGTGTGAAGAGACTCGGAAAACTTTAAATGAGACTTCGTCCTGCAAGTGAAGCCAGTTTATCTTGAGTAGCCAGCTTTCTTCTAAATTTCCTCATACTACGACCAATTTTGTGTCTGTTCGATGCACAGATGGACAAAGACAGGAATTGTTTTCGTCCGAACATCTCTAAACTCACCTGAGCATCAAAGTAGTCGAACACTTTCGTTAAATTCGATTTTTGTTTGGAGATTTGGTGGGTAAACGAATGTGCGTTACCCCCTTTACCGGCAAAGGTTTAGCATTCTGGAGTTGAACAATACATATGCTGTGTGAACTGGACATATAAAACTACAATAATATGGTGCAAACAACGCTGTTACAGCCAGTCACTTACAAATTAATGCTCCCTTCTGAAAGTAGGATCATTTGACACGAAAAGGGCCATTCCAAGTCCAGCTGGTTGCCGAATGCACAACACTTGAAGAGCAATAGCACAAAAGGAGACGATTGTGTGCGAAATGCAGTCTTATAGAACAAAATAAGCTGATCTAATGGACTAACTATCCTGCAATGAGTAACGCGCACGAACACTATGCTTCATGCCTGCCTTGTTTCAAATGGTGAGTAGTGTTCACCAGCGAAATTCGCATTGGAAAACAGCTGGCGGATAGTTTATTTGAGTAACTTAGACAATTCTGTAAGGGCTTTTGCGCTCAAAACTTGAAAAGGAGAAGAACTTTGGCGTGCAAAGGCAAGAAGACTGAGGGTGGCAAAACTTAAGATACCAAAAACGGTATCTGATGCAATTCTTACCTGAAAATCAGGAGATTACTTAAAAGAACCAAGACGAATCACGAGCGATGTTTGTGCGAGTTGAAAGATATATTACTACTGGCTACTGGATATTTTCAGATACCAAATTTGGAATGTGTTCCCAGTCTCGAGGTAAGCGTTAGACGAGTCTAACAACTACTTCAAACTGCGCCATAGACAAGATAGACGAGAGTGATGGGAAGTACAAACTAAGTCGGACAAAACCCACTTGAATTCATAAACACCTAGCAGGTAAGTAAGATCGGAAACCATTTGGTTTTGGGGTCACACTTAGAACCTGACAGTGAGCTATCGAATCCCGTCACGTTCGCTTGCTGTAAACTAGTAAATGAGGAAGGCTTGGTGGATTGCTTTTACAGGACTGGTCCCTTCTGTTTCGTAATGTTTATCATTACATCTATCGTCTTTTTAAAATTTTTTTGCCCAATGGGGAATCGTTTGGACGAATCGACCAGGCCTTTGAAGTTTTGCTTATCACCGGTGAGATCAGGTCTGTGCAGTAATCCATAATTTCCGGTCAGTGCATAACTTCACAAGTACACACCACGTGAATACTATTGATACATCAGCTTAACTGTTGCTACCAGATTTCTCAGAATAGCCGGTTTTATCCGCGTTCTTTTAGGTGAGCTCCACAACACATCCAAATTACCAAACATTTGATGTTTACAGGAAACTGAACCATACTTTTCCCTTTGGTTGCCGAAATGTCGTTTTCCCGTCTATGGTAGTAAATACTCATCGATCGTCTCTTCGGAATAGTTGTATTGGTTCTTCACTTAATCGGTAAATTTCATAGAAAACTGTGGGTTACTCTACTGAGAATGGAGAATTTTTCCAGCCTCCGAAAGAAGTATATTGGATATTAAACATTATTATCGCACATTGCTTCCTATTCTAGAAGCTCTTGGAGCAAGTAAGGATTTACATTTTTTACGTATGCATATCAGATATCACATTTACAAAAATTCTATTGAATAGGCATCATGTGAACAAACGCAAATACAGAGAACGTTTTTTGTATTTTACAAGCTGAATCAGACGTTGACAAATATAGTAAGTGTTGGTAAAAAGTTTTCAAAAAAGTACCGTATGAATTTGAATACACTGACAGTAGCCAATGAGATAGGAAAATGTGTATTTTGTAAAAAAAGCAGTCTGGTTGAAGCAGAACCCAAATAACCTGTCTATATTACCGTTCTTCATTCTAAGCAGCCTGGCTGAATGCCTGATTGCCTTCATGGATACCTGACAGACGGACTGACTGACTGCCTGAGTATCCTCACTCCGTTGGCATTTTAACTTTTCCGCTCCACGACCACCTTAGCAAAAAATCTGTTCGCTCACAGTTTTGGCCCAAGCGGTATCTCTGAATTAAACCAGTAAAGGGAGAATACTGGGGTTTAAAAAAATGGTGGGACAAAGGAACAGAGTTTGCCACACGCAAATAAATACATTAAATTTCTGTCTACTGTCATCGATACTGGGGGTGGGATCAGGAGTGCGTTGCAGACAAACAGGAGTCCTTTGCACACTCGTGAATATAATCGGCTTTTTAGGAAACATTCAGGAGGAGAACAAATCTTAGTAGAGCCGTTTGTATGCCTAATAATCTTGGGTTTGTATTGCAATGTGTATGCATCCTCAGCCAATCCACAATCAAGACGCACACAGGGTAACTGACAGCTCTGTTGTAGGTCAGTTCGGTGTTCGTCGCTGTTTGCGTTTTGCTCAGAGCAGCTAGGGTGACAAAAAGAGTGATTGTGAATGGTTGTGATTTGATTTTAGGTTGGGTGTCAATTGCATTAAGTTTTGATGTTTGTTAAGCTTCGAAAATGAGCTAACAACACATTGCGGATTGGTTAGTTTAAAAAACAACCAAAATATATTTTCTACATTCTGCTTAAAGAAGAAGGAATTTATCGGGCGCTGGGTAAGTGGATCCTCTTTTATACCAATTATTTCTACAAATTTGAACACAATCTCCAACTTTTTGGGTGTGTGCCCATCAAAAAGTTGCGCAAAAGAACTACACTTCGAAGCAGCTAGCCTTCTCATAAAACCAGGTCTTTCCAGATCTAATCTAACATGGCGACATTAACAGGTCAGTTGATCAACCAGCTTGCTTGGCGAAATTTCCACATAGTTTTGGTTTCTTTTTAAATGATAACGGATCACATATCCGTTGCTTCAAATGTTCCGTCTTGAATACTGCGGTTAAAGGCTGGACTGCTGTGAAATCTTGCTTTGAAATACTGAAACCTGAATATTGTATGTTGTATCGCACATCGATGCTCTTGCTTTTCCCACAACCCGACTTCCTACTCCATCTGCACTGTTTTTTCTAGGAGCAGACTGGGCAGAATACCACGGTTTGTTTGTTTTTCTTTCAGTAAAGAATATTTGGAATTCTCGTCGAATTAGCCAGCATTCTATCCAAAAGCATTTATCCCGATTTGTTGTGTGTGCACTATTTATTGTTTTCAGTTAGATATACTCTGGACATTCTCTTTACGCCCCCCACAAGAAATGGGACTTTTACAGAAAAAAAACATATCGTATCACAACCCACACCTACAGCTTGCCTATGCAATGAGATCGACGTTGGTGTCAGGAGCTAGTTTAAACAAAACTACTGACTTGAGCTATTCACTCCAAATGGTGCACTGGGGTGAATGTGTCCAGCTGCCGAGGTGATTCTGTCCCCTCCGGTGGGTCAAATCATTGTCTGTCGCGCATCTCATGTGTATCACTATTCACAGTTATTAATAATATAAAGAAGGAACATGCACACGGCGCTTCAGCCGTTCACCTAAGAAGTCGTCAACCAAACAACCAGCCGGCACTTTAACACGTGATGCGAGCTGCATGACTAAGGGAAGAGTGGTGCTATATCCTGTCTAGGTCTCATGCAGCGGATCGATCAGTCTTGGCCAAGTAATATAGCGTTATAATACTAATCGGAAGGATGCGAGTTTGAATCCTCCTGTAGGTTCGTGCAATTCGCGCTGCTGGTAAGTCTCAGCAAAGATGAAACACCTGTAAGGTGGTTGTCCGCTTTTCGTCAAAAGTTGATTTCACTGGAAGGATGCACACACTCACAGAACATATGGCAGTTTATGCAAACCCACACCAAAGACACGTGCATTAAGTAAAGTCGTTCAACTGCCTGAGAGACTGCCTGACACTGTCGGACCGACTTCCAGCCTCTTTCGCACGTCCGTTGGGTAAGATGGTTGAACCGTGGTATTTCCATTCAGTAGCTTCTTCATTAATCCTTCAGCACCCATTTTGGGAGATCACGCACAGACATCCATATAATAATAGCAGTTGCGCTGATTTCCAATTTTACAGGCGCCACGTAAAGATATAGGTTGCCTATCAAGCATCAAAGTAATTCCGACTTGCCGCTCAACAGGATGGAGTCCTCCGCTGTCCAGGTTTGAGTACCCAAAGTATGTCCCCAGTATTGGCTCAAGTGACCAGTCGATTGCGAAGTTAACGAACAGCTAAAAGGAGCAGGTTTGTTTTACATCGGATAAAAATACTGCATTCAGAAGTTTTCTGACCGCCAACCTTGGCGCTGGCTTCCGCTCGTGGGTAGTAAACTTCGGGATGATCCCATCAGCTGAACAGATTTTTTAGCGATTCAAGATCAACAGAGTTAATGTGGCACGAATTTGGACGATGAATACTAAAGCAGGATTTAGAAATCTCTTTAGGTTTGGGGTACTTCAAGAAGACGATTCATGTTGGCTCTTTCATGACGGAAATTACCCTGAGTGGTATTTTGCATCCAACCCTCTCCTGGGGGAAACGTTGCAGCAGAACAGGCACAAATATACTGGCTGCAAAAGCTATCAGACTAACTCCCGAATTAGCCAGTGCAAATCGACTTTTTGGGAGACTACCAGTATTATGGAAGTGCGCTGGTTCAGAGGAATGGGTTTGGTTCTCTCTAACAGGAACAACATTTATGAGGGGCTAAATATCTGTGGGTAGAGGATGTTGGTACACTTCAACTGGAAGCCCATCTTATTCGGTGATTTTCCCTCCTTCACCTGGCAATCTGTAACTCGCTTTGCTGTTTGCATTTGCTGTCGTAAGGTGCCGAGCTGGGTATTACTTGGAGGTTTTCGGCCCCAGTTGGTTGAATGAGACGACAAAGTTACAAGTCTCGCACCAAGGGTGCCAGTTACTTGCTTGATGATATGCCCGATTAGTATGAGGTATGGTCCCTCCAGGCCCATTTTGCGGCAAGTCGCCATAGTACGACTTAATAGGGTGATCTCGGTTGTTGCTTTCGGCACCGTGTCCGCAGAGGTCACATCCTTCTGCTATTGACAATGTCGTGCTAAATTTAACTACTTCCGCTGATCGCCCACTAGAATCAATTGGTTGTTTAGAATGGCAAGCGTCTGACCAAAAAATAATCTGCAGTTTCAAGGAGGCAGACTTTGTGAGTTTCGGGGGGGGATTTTTGGGCCTGGGAGTGGGTGGCGAGCTTGAGCTTGATACAAACATGTAACTTCTGCTTCCCCAGCTTCAGCGTCTTTATAGGACTTGGAGTCTTCAGCTGATGAGGCTCACCTAGAACGTCTCAAAGTATAATCTACCTGCACGATATTGACCGTCATCAGAATACCTAGTTTGTTCCCATGGATTCACTGCTTACAACTAGCTGGTGGATAGTCGCAAAGTTAATGAGTGTGTTATAATTTTCACAAGGCTGAGAGCAACTGAATCGACCGAGGTCATGCTAAGCGTTTCTCTAACTCAAGTCTCCTAGTCACTGGCGACCATCAGAATATCCGTCATGATGTAGTGTCGGTTAGCAGTCCTACTGAACGTTTCGGCCAGATGCAGACATCACAGTATGTATGGATTCGCCGGGGGACCTCTAAAATAACCCATCGCAATTCTTAGAGATGCTGGTTTCCACACAATGGGAGAGTTATTTTCACGGCTACTCAGTGTAAAGGCGACACCACGTTATCCACCTGTACACTGTGATAGTGCCAGTAAGAAACACCTGCTCCATGCACCTGGGTTCTTCAGGTACCGGCTTTTGGTAATCCAGTCCCTGAGAGGCCCAGTCTGTCCGACCGGTTGTCCTAGTTACTGCGATAATGATACTCGGACTTCAGGAGTTAGTTAGGATGCGAAGGGTCCAAAAGCGCAGTGATACCTGGCTTTTGTTCGAGGGTCCAGCTACACCCTTTCCATACCCAGCTGCGAGCTGCAGGTCATCAAGGAACAGCCAAAGAACGGTAGGAAAACACCATCATTATGGCGCTTGCATTCCAGGAGTAAACTCATCCACTCGATCCACTGGAGCTGATTCCTGTTTTTGACTTTGTTGGTTTGGAAGGAAGGTTTAATCAACACCCTCCAAATCGATATTCAATGGATAGCCAGCCAATTCATAGTGCCTGACACCTGATTTCTCCAGAAGAAATACTTCCTCAGCAGAGGCTACGTTGTGATAAGTGTTTTAGGAAAATTACATGGGGTATCGAAAAAAACTTAGGTCTTTTCTCTATGATACTCATCCCCGACCATATTCAAGCTTTCGGAAGCGACTCATGTTTCGTGTGCGGAATCGTTTCATTAGGCAACCCAACTGTTCTCTCTGCCTTCCCCGATCACATAATATAACTATTTTTACGCTTCACAGAAAGCACAGAAAAAACACCCCAGAATTTAATACAGTGTACCAAATACGCTATTATTATTCTACGTTTCCTCTGCTTTTGAACGGATATCGCTCAAGTGAATCCACCGCTATCTTTTATCTGGTGCCTAGTAAAAAAGAGAACACATACGGCCACCTTTTTGTCCATATCTAGTGTTTGTGACCCATCCACGTTGCCAGTTAATTGTATGGTGATCGAACGCGGCGGTCCTCGTTTAGGCACTGATTAGTGAGAGCTGTTGTTTTATTACCCAAGCAAGATCCGAATCCCTCACACTCGTGTAGTCTTCCAGAGATATACGCTTCATATTGAATTCTGCAGATTGAGCGTATCAGAAACCAATACTTCATGAATAGAACTGAGCCATTTCGAAACAATGCTAAGGTCAGATGTGTTTTATTATATTTTCTTATTCTTGCAAATGGTTCGATGCTCCCAGAGCGTCTCGTATCTCGTAATTTTGTTTTGAATTTTTTGACCACATCCTCAGCAAACAGTAACTGTTACATCTGTTCAAACAAAGCGAAGCGTATGGTGTGACTAAGAAATAATCCTTAGATGATAGCCAGCAGATGTGACGTACAAAGTCTCCAGTTGCTTTTTCCATTTCTCTGTTCATCGCATGTGACCCACTGAAAGACAGTAAGTTAATAGATTGGTTCTGAGATACACACAAGCAAAACGTGTGGTACTAAGCACCAGACTAGAAATGTTTAGTGTAGCAAAAAGTGACACGATAAAAGTTGAACAGAGTATATCCATTTGCAAAGTAGGCTGGTTTTAAAGGGAAAGGATCAACTGATTTCCAGCTAAACCCTTCATATGTGCTATTTTTTACCAACCGGATGTGATTTCTTATTATATTTCCATGGCGGAATATACTACTCATAAGGTCGCTAAAAACTTCTCGACAGTCCAGGACAGGTCTCGCTCCTTTTGATGCTAATCATCATACTAAATGGAACTTCAGGCGGAATTGATGCAACACATTCAGTTGAAGAATATCATGAACGAGAGATTTTGCGGGGAGTTGGTTGAATCCCGCGTTGACGGCAATTTATTTTCCCCAGTTGCACCCAGTTTGATGTTCAGATAGGACATAATGTTGACGGAAACTCGGGAACTGCATCTGCTTGGTGAGTTCCAAGAAATGCAAAACAGTTCGTAAGACACCAAGTAGATTTTTGCGACCTTGCCAATAACGTGACGAAGATGAAGCCCCGTTTGGTGGCTTGCGACAACACTGTCTGTATTTATTAGGTTATTACACAGGGATATGATACTCGACGATCAACAACCGCACCGTACTTATGGGAATCCAGTACATAACATGAAGATACATCAACCTCTGAGTAAAATTCGGTGCAAACTGGCTAACAGAATTTCGAAAATTTTAGGAACTTCTCACACATTTTACTGTGTTCCACAATTTCGATTTTTTGTGATAATTCAAACAGAATGTGAGTTGAACATTTGATTCTTTCCATTTGCTATGACCAGTCAGCTTTCCCGGACAAAGTGTATACTGCCTTGGTCGTCTAGTTGTCCCCGCCAAAGACTCATACCGCTTTCAGGTGACATACATCGACTTACAAAGTAACGATTGAATAGCCTGTTTAATTTTCAACATTTATTTAGACCGCAAAGTGCAGTATATTACTTATATATCAGCTCCTCTGAGTATCTTGACAACTGGGAGATCGTCTGAACTCAAACTTCCTGAGAAGCTCAGAGATCTGGAACATACGGTTGACATACGTCAGAGAGTCAAGTGATCTTGGTGAATAGGCATAGTTTGCTAAAGGTATTTTACGAGGCATCTTGACAAGTTCATCATCAGTCGAAGCTAAGGAAATTATTGAGTCACCTTCAGCGCGTTACTTCTTTCGGTGGCAGATATGCTATTTCTTATTTTCAGGTATTGCTTAGTCGGAAGTTAGAAAATGTATAAGTCCAGGGTAAAAACATGGAAACCTCCTCTTCGTCCGTCACGATTTTACAAACGTAGCTACGGGCATGAGGCGATAAATAAGAAGCTATGCGAATTCGGACAAACCCTTATAGTTTCTCACTGGTGATTCTAAGGCTATTTGTTGTCCTGCAAGAAGCAACTTCCTCCTGGCACCTGGGTCATATCTTTTTTTATAACCGTGTGCTATACATAACATTGACTCACAACATAGATGTACGCAGATTTCTGACTACTCTGTCAAGGAGTACGGTTTTATTTTCTAGCGGAGCACCAACTGGAAACCATCAAATAAATTACTTTCCAGGTAGTGGGGGGACAAAATCGCCAGTCTCGTTCAGTTGAAAGTCGGCGATTTCTCATAAGGCCTTGGCCCTTTTTAGATTTCAAAAACTCGGTTTTTTTAAAAGTCAAGTAGTAGGTGGAGCCCACCAACCCTTTGAAGAGTGTTCTTTTACGCATAAGTGAAAACCTGTAGAGGCAAACAGTCTCCTCGATTACTGAGTAATTTCGATAGTATAGTCGTTCCACATTAGGAGGAAATAACTGGCGAAAAATCTGCGACCTTTAGAGCTTTGAGTAAACAAAAATGCCTCATCTACTGTTTAAAATGTCGAGGATCATCCCAACAGTTTCATTCCTTTCGAGATTTTCCTTTTATAGTTTGTGTGATTACTGTGTACCGTTATCAACTTTGGTTTAACAAACCTACCATCCTCTTTTCTCCTCAAATGTGCTTCTTACCCATTTCCACTTCTTTGTTCGTCATATTGTTCATCTCACCACCGGATAACAGTACCAGGTAAACGTTGGATAATTTTATTCCCAATTTTGACCACCGTTCAGATTTCCGAATTTTTCGGTTTCGGTGCATTGTCCCAGAGCGCAAGCCACAGCGATATGTCATACACCAAGAAAAGATCGATCACCAACTCCTTGGACGAGTGTCACATGCCTCATTTCCGTAGTGACCTGGTTAGCTTCCGCATTTTAGCAACCTCCGTAATGTTAAGTCCCGCTACTATTCACTGCTGTCACCGGTACCATAAACCATGTTGACAAGATCCAGACCTCCGTAGCATAGTTCTGGGGTTTAGCAGATGGTGTGTCTGTTTTATTCATGGAATGAGGTTACTCCAAATCTGCGTGGTTGGTTAATTTAGCTTTGCCTGTCCCGAAGCTCACTCAAGAAGGAGAAGTGATAAAGGGATGCTTCATTCAACGGAACAGTTGCAGGTTTAGTCAGCTGTTTTACATTTGTGTATGGTAATTGCTAGGAGGTATGCTGTTTAGACACAATTTCATGTGCCAGCGATTATTTGGCTGTTGATAACTGCTGAAGTATGGATTTCCATATACATTACTGGCTAAAATAATGGAATTCTCACTCTACTAACTTGATTCATGTACCAGAGTTATCAGTAAACTAAACATTTCTGGCATGTGGGTCACATGAGAAGCTATTGGTCAGTATTGATTAATACGGTTTCGATTAATGATCAATCGACTAACGAGTTGTATTGCAGAAAACGGTGTTAAGCGAATAAACATCGCAATTGTTTGACCTGAACAGTGCTGACCTGCATCCCGTATGAGACATGTGGGTTATGGGTCGGAAATATGTACTAATGTGGGACCGTTCACTTTGGATAAACGAGGAACGTGCAACGATACATTGAGATTAAGACTAAATATGCGGAAAATCATGAAATTGTTTCAGCCAGAACTAGTTGACCTTACCTATCGACCTTGGTGTGTTTTGAGTTGATCGCGTTTACAATCCGTTGTTGACCAGGTAAGCTTCGTGGGGTGTGGGTTCACATGCTTGTGAAAAGAAACCACTGTGCATCCACTTGTGGTATTAGGGCGTGTTTTCACCGTCCCATCTGATCGGTACAGTTATTATTTGCGACATGTATGAGAAAATAACCACTCACAATGAAGCTGACATTGGCGTCCGAGAGAACCAGCGTAATAGCTAAGGCGAATATTGCCTAAAATACAGATAACTATCTAAAACACTTAAGAGATACATCTTCCTATGCGTCAGACAAAGTGCTAACAAACTGGGCCAGTTCAATTTGGGCAGCTGAATTAATTTTCTCGTCCGCAAATTTTTACTGAAAGAGTCGAAGATGACAGCTTCAGCAGTCACAAGGTTGTTTTTCAAGAGTTTTGTCGCACTTGATACATCATCAAAGTAGTGTTATGTCTCGATCAACTGCATACCCCGTACCGATCGGCTAGACTGAAGCCCCGAAGCAAACCCTTACCATACACTTTGAGTAGTGTTCTGTTGTACGTTTAGACACCCATGTACGAAGACACCCCCAATAAATTTTGTGAAAAAACATTGATTTTCGCGAAAATCTAGTGCACTATCCAGATTAATCGCTTCAAGATCTGCAAGAGTGACATAATCTGGCATTTATTGTCTCTCTTGTGGTTGTTTATCAGTTCATCTGCGCATGCGGTGCTATTTACTGGCGTTCGTCCATGCCGGCTGGGGATGCCATAAACGGCGTGAATATACTCAACGAATAAATCCATTTCATGACATTACATTTTGAGCACACATGTTAGGGTAATGTACTTTTTTAATGGAGTTTTCGTCAAGTGAGTGAAACCTACCTATGCTGAAAAGCCGAAAAGCACTGCACACCAACAATGTCGATCTCATGGAATTTTGAACCCGCGACTTCCGAACAGCGCTTGAGAACCAAGCAGTTCGGCCACGGGCGGCTGATCGGCAGTCTGATTAACTTACACTTGTACAAGATAAAGCGCCAACCACCAGTTGTGCAAACCTTTCAGATGAGAAGTTGCCACTCGCTAAGCCAGTCAACCGGTGATCACGTGATGTGGATTTCGAGATTGAAGGATGAGTAGCGGTATATTCTGTTTATGTGCAAGTTAATTACGCTGCATTTCGGCTGCTCACGGTCGAAAGGTTAAGTGATCAAACTAATAACCGGGGTACCGCGAATTCGACTTTCCCTGGACACTAATGTTGGTGCATCCCAATGAGGATGAAACAGCTGTACAATGCTTCTCGACTGTTCTGCATGGATAGGATTCATTTGCAGGATGAAATCCCTATTAAAATTCCCAAATA
>SJOL01006946.1:298083-316532 GCA_004794785.1 Opisthorchis felineus | reverse complement strand
AACTAAAGCTTTATTGCACGCGGAATAACTGGTACTACTCACCATGTTCTGATTTTCAGCTGTGGGTTAGTTATTTTGATCAAGTGCTTGCTCCCTAATCTTATAATTCGTACTTTTAATATATTATCGAGTGAATGAAAGCAAACAACGTATTTGTTGTAGCTGGGGTGTGAGAGGAAAGTTACTGTCTTGCTTCGAAGTAAATCATGTTTTACAAAGAAGCTTAAGTATGCAAGACAGGAAACACCCATTTGGTGCGTTAGGCTGAGGCACAACGTGCGTTTCCACGTTATGCCACGTTATTGAGTTTTAGCTATCACAAAGCTCGAGACGTTTGTACATTAGATATGATGGTGTTATAAAAAGAGCCAGATACTTAAAAAACGTTTGTTCGTGCGCACATTCTAGCACCTAGGAAAGAACGTTAACGTATCGTCCGTACTCGAAACCGTGACGCGAACCGTAGTCACCCATCTTCTGCGAGCTTCGCCCTGACGAACCGACGCTTCGAGTGAGGAATTGGGGTAGACGTCTTTGTGCGTATCTCAGGTTCTTGCAGTCCTCGTTCATGGCTTGGTGAAAAGCTCCCTGTTGTTTGGCAGCTGATGCACATCTCCACGGTTACATTGTGTTTATGAGCTATCTAGCGGTCTGCTGTTATTATGCCTCCCTGAAGTTGGTCTCTCTCTGTTGCCCCCTAGTCTGCTTGGTGGCCTTTCTAAAGTATTGGTCTGACAGCAATCGACTCCAGTTTCATTCTTGCGCATTGTACTCCACAGAATCTCAGTAAGGTGGAAACGGGAATGATACTTTGGCCAGCCTAGTGCGTTACAAAATAGAACATAAAAGAAGTCTTAGGGACTGCGGTTATAATGGCTAATCCTCAGGCTGCATAGACCGAAGAGGGGAAGCACTGCACTCGAGTTTCGCTCCTATAGGATTCAATCAGCAGTGCATATCCTTGGTCGTGCCAGGGTGTGATATCTGGATATCTAACATGTGAGACCAGTATGTTACGACTATTTACCCAGCGCACGCTGGACTCACCTGAGTTAGCACGTCTGAACAGGTGGACATGTTCACGCTTGAGCGATGTGAATGATTTACCCCAACCCTCGAACGACAACCCAATGACTGTCATAGTTTTGCCTATCTGTTTACCCGCCAGTCAGAATCTCCCTGTCAGATTGCACCACTGACGCCTCGAATGTGCTGGACATTCTTTGAGGTTGGTCTGGAACGACGTCATGAATATGCTCCGAGGTGACCGGTGTACCCAAAGTCTATGCGGTCGTGGCTTCGCTCTACTAAACCAAACGCAAACTAATCCACGTTCCGGTTGAAAAACCAAGGAAAATCTGTTTCGGAGACGCTCTAGAACAGGAACTCTTAGTTTTCACATACATCTTGAGAGACAGTAGGCTTCCCAATAGTTTTATTGGTCAACATATGAACAGAGATGAATGTGATGCTATCATCACTACGGTCCAAAACACAAAGCCTGTTTACATCAGCTTTCAGTTTGGGAGTGGTACACCAGCCTAACTACAGTGGTCTGAGCAACACTTAGCAGCATAATCACAAGCAACTATTTGCATTCCTTCATTGTTAAACATTGAGTGACTGTCCATGCCCAAATTTCGTTGGTAAAATAAATATCTTACCTCTGTGCCGCGAAATATATTGGACGCACGACGAGGTACCCCGGGGACAGAATCCACCTTGGTTGTATTATGGAACAAGGAGAATGATACCCAGTTCACTTGCGCAACACCCAGCAAAAAATGGAACACGGTCTGGTGCCCAGCCAAAGTTTCGTATATTTTACAAGGCGTCCGTTAATCTTTCTAAGTGGATGTAATATCATACAACCGCAGTGGATGAGGTTATCATCATCCGACTTCGCGACCCGATTTTTTGTCAGCAAATACGCCTTGTTCGCATGTTGGAATTACCATAGTCTAACTCATCTCCGCACCACACAGTGCCGGAGACAACCACGACACATCCTGAACTGTGAAACTCAGGTCATTCTCCAAATGACCTGAATTAAATGTCTTGACAGAGCCAATTCTTCTCCTCCTCGTTTTTTGCACCTACATTATTCAATGAGTTGTAACTGTACGGCTGGAGACTGTATGACATGCCAGCCTATCTTATTCTAAATGGGAATTTTCGGTTGGATTTTTAATCATTTAAGGGCACTTGCGGGATTTGAAGAAGTTATTTCCACCTAAAGCTTATTCGAACAACACTGCTGGCAAGCACTGACGGGAGAGAAATGCAAGCCCGGTGTCTTCCCTTTTTAGTGTAGACAAAATAGAATAATTGCGTCAGAAAGGTGAGGTTCATACGAGAGTAATGTGAATGCAAAGTCTGCAATTCCCACGAAAACTTACAACTATCCTATAAACGTCCCAATCTTCAGAGATTTTTCGTCACTTTCCTATGAACCGATCACTATTTCTAGGTCAACCATTTCCTAGCATGTGCGGACATTTGGGATCGGCGTTATCCGAAGTGTGAACAGTACTATTACGAATTCCGTGCACACTGTTCATCCATATGCCTGACTAGAATTGATGCTAGTCTGCTTAGACGCAACAGAAAATTTCATTCCGGAGAAGACTTCCAATTTGAGAAGCTCCAACCTAACTCATTTTTCAATCCGTGCGTATTCTAAACCTGTACGCAGTATGCTTTTTTAAGCATCCATTGTCACGTTTTGTCAATTTCATGTCAGTTCAAGCTATTTCAAGGTCATTAACACTACACCGTTTTTGATGTGGGACATGTGTCATGACGACCGACCAACTCAGCGTGATCATCGAGGTCACCCAAAGCTGATAAAACGGAGTACCAATATCTTGGTTACAAACTGAATTCATCTACATTTCCCTTGACAAATCAAACGTGATCTTCACAGTTTCGCTCCAGAGCGGTTCGCGTAATCTACTGGGTGAACAAATCTAACAGATAATTGAGAATACATACAATGTTGTGCCCGATCTGCACAAGAATTCCCTCTTACCTCAACTGGTCATGACTCATATGAACCCACAGAAATTGGCGATGAAATACAATAAGTGGACGTCAGGCAAACTAAATCTGATGACGGTGACCGATCATCACTTACCTACACACCAGCTGCAGTGTAAGGCGCAAAATGATGTTACACAATATCCACAGCTAGTACTTTAACGAAGCATAATACTGATGCAACCTGCGAGTAGTATCGGTCTGCAGGTCAACGCAACATCCCCACACCTAACTGAACGCTGAATTTTAGGTTCTTCAGCTTTTCGGGTTTGTTTTGGTTATTGACACGAGATCGTATTTCTTGCCCAAAAACATCAAGAACAAACCTGAGGATACTGAGTTTCTCGGAAAGCATGCAAATAAAATTTTCACTTTCGTGTCTGATGATTTGCAGCCGTGTCATTTGTGTTGCTTCCTGGTGGCTCTTCATCAAAGCGAGCTCACGATTCCGCTGGTAGTTCTCTTCCCATAAACTATGGGGTTTTACGGTTGACTAGTTTCATCATGCCGCATGTCATTACAGTTTTCCAGGTAGTGGGAAGGCCTTCAGTTCTCAGTCGTATGTGGTCAACACCCTACTAATTTACCGGACACGTTTTTTCAGGATAAACAATGGCACTGACTGGAGGAGGAGCGAAGTGAGCTCAAAGACCTAAAGGGAAACGATTTGTTGGAGCGTGAGCTAGATCTGCGTTAGTCAACAACACAATCCGTAAGCCGGATGCGCAGTGGGCTCCCAGTAGCCAGGTAGGGGTACAGTACAAGGTAAACAGCATCGCCGTCTGAACGTTTCATGTATTGCATAAGCACCCTTACGGAGTTAGTGTCACTCATGAATGTTTCTTTTCCTTGTGTGTGTGTGTGTTTGAAAACATAGCATGTGAGTTGTGCAAAAATATATTTGAAAATACGTACCATTTGTACCAACAATTGTGTTTGTTTCCCGTTGGTTTATTGTGTGAAAAATTATCTCGTTTTGATGTTAATTATTCGTCTTTACATACACACTACACAGTTCCTAACATTTTGAAATTGGGTTTCTCCGAGACTGGATGTTCTGAAATCAAGCTACAAATCTCGAGTATAATTTTTCTGGATCTTTATTCCCGTGTAAATTAAAAGTCTTTGAAACCAATCGTGCTTAGAAGGAGTACCTCAGGTTACAATCCATCCAGAAAGAAGCTAAATGGTAGATCCGTTAACTCATTTCTTAGCAGCTGTAAATCCTACGCAATTTGACAGTGTTATGGCAGGCAACCAAACCGTTGCTTACAAAGCCACAACATAAACAGGTTTCTATAATATGTTGGATACCATATTTGTGCCTGGCGATCTCCGTCCGCAGTGAAACGCTAGTTGTTTGGTGTTATGCAGATTGTCTTATTCAAAACAGTGTCCACAAGGAATTTATGATTGCTAAATCAGACGTACAGGTGCACCATCTACCAGAAAACAATTTTAGCGAATCGAAGTTGAGGCTGACTTGACGATGAGCCCTTACGACTTAGGTATGTGAGCCTGGGACTTATAGGCGGCCTAGTTTAGGAGGAGTGGAAACCAGGTTGTGGTATAGGTGGTATTTTTTGGAACGTTAAAGTTTAGTACTCCTGTTCGAAGAAGTTATTTCTGAGATTGTACTAAACACCTTCTCTAGATCCTGGAAAGGAACACGCTGTCAATTCAGTGACGAGTCGCGGTGGTTCACTGAACCCCGAGAAGCCTTTTTGTACCGGTGCATAGAGAAACAATGCAATTAAGTCAGAAGTTCACTGGTACTGTTGTACAACGATGGGAATGTGTCCTGCGATTACAAAATGCTGAGTGATCGACGCACATATAAATCGTGATGTGTTGACAGTGACAGAACACCTGAACTTCCTTAGAAGTTACAAAAGCTTTTGTTGTGCAGAAGAATGTGTCTATTACGGTGGCACTTTTTAGTCTTTCTACGTTTACTGTTAAAGTCAGCACTTCGGCCTCATGAAGCTACTGGGAATATCTGTGGTTTGGTGAAAGTGAATGGAGTTACTTCCAGACGTAAAGCTGTTTGGGCCGTCTACTGATAGCTTCAAAATTCGATCCATAAAACTGGCTGACCTTGACGGAACTTTAAGTTTCAAAGGCTTGTACAAAATACACCACAACCATCAAATCAAGAACAGTATACAGGCAAACCAAAATGCGCCTTGGCGATAACAAAAATCAGACTCATAAAAACACACATTGGCTCACGGAGAGAATAGCCCATTTCGAGCGATCACATCAACAAGCTTTGACGTGACGACTGGAGAACACCGGCCTAAAACAAACTGAATCGTTCTGAAGCGTAGTTATTGTTCATCGGAACGTCCCTCTTCCTATTCTTTTGTTTTTTCTACCCTTCAGCTGAGTGTCCCTAATTATTACCTGTTGCAGGATTTCGCCACATAACCTTTCGGGAAGACCAGCGTTCTTTTCAATCATGAAGATACCTTCCATGATTTTCCTGTCCACAACAGTTCACAACAGTGTCTCCATTTTTTACAGGGTTCCGTAAGTCATCGGAACATTACCTCGGTTGGTGTTTACGTAGTCCGTGATGTGTATATGTTGTAAATAAGCAAAGAGAAATCATCAGATAAATTTTTCATTCGAAGCTGGCTGGTTTAGTAGGTAGGTGGCTCTCTTGCAGGCAGTGTTTCATTAGAATTGTGATAAAATTTACAGGGTAAGTTTGGCAGTACACACAACAATTGGACGCAAAATTTCTCATGTGCATGGCCAACAGTTCCCAAGTAATTCTTGAGCAAAATGCGCCAAATCTCTATGTTCGCCAAGTCATCATAATTTAAACACAGTTTTCATCAAAGATCAGAAAATCCGAGAACCATACGAGCCAAAATAATGAGTGCTCGGCAGACAGAATTAGTGCAAATCAGCGAACCAGGTCAATGAAGGTAAAGCGCAAGTTGGGACCAAACTAATCAGAATAAAGGTTGTAATGTACTGAAAATCAAAGGTACACAATCAGCCAGTCAAACAACAGGAGAGTATACCACGGCGAAATACAGATCAGCAGCGGACCAGTCAGAGCCCAAGTGAGATTATCATAAACAACCAGTCAGGCTTAAGGATTTTAAGTATGCTGTTTGAAGGCTGTATACTTGCAAGTAAAAAGAGATAGATTGCCCACTCAGCCGCGCATGAGTGATGGTATCTCCTCAAATGGTGACGAAACTTGTTCAGTTCTATTGCCAAATCGGACAGCAGCTCAGCAGCCAACCGATCAACTACCAGTTTAAGCACTGCCTGGCCTTGTATGTATGCTAGAAAGTTTCTACTGTCAATTCGGAATGCTTCATGGTTGACAAATTTGTGTGAATTAACTCAGACACTATAATGTGTGTATATTGAGCTCCAGGGTGCTTTGTCGCATTATTGACCCTTGTGTTGCGTTGACAGTTTTAACTGCTTCTTCGGTACGAATCATTTGAGGCCACCATTTGAATGTACTCAAGGCAAGGAGACAGATTCGACGCCGTTTTCCGATTTTCCTAAACCATGGGTGGGTTAGCTCACTCCTATTGCACGAAATTTGCAAACCTCCTTCACCAACCAAGTCTGATCCTAATACCGGTCGATAACAAATGGATGTGCATGGTTCAGCTCCTAGGTGAATACAATAATTAAATGATAAAATTGTAAAAACATCAATTCATGGGGTAACAACACTTTCTATAAGTAAGCTAAGTAATGCTAATTCCAAATATGATCCTTTGCATATGAAATAGGTAGAAGAACCAAAGTGGTCACAAGATGGGGAAACCCACGTGGCTTTATTGAACTGGATGTGGGGTACCATAGTCAAGTAGTGCTTGGTCTTTAGGTCAATAGGAAGAATAGGAGAGAGAACACAACACGGAAACAAAAAAAAAGAGAAAACCCGGTGTACATAGTAACAACAGCTATAAATGACAAAAAAAAACTATTGTATTTGTCGAATGAATGGTTGATTTCACCTTCCATCCGGAATGATGGATGGATGGATGCTGCAAACCGACAAGGATGAGCTAAAATTCAGATCGGAATAATACTAGTAGTTTCACTGATTTCCAAGCCACGTCTCGGCTATTGGGATGTTTAGGAACTTCAAGAAACAGTAATTCTAATTGAGATTTCTTTATGCAAGTGAAGTTAATCTGTACCGAAATGTTGCGGAGCACCGTACAGCTGTTTCCTCCTTGTCGAATACCTCTAGCAACGGGCATCTCAAGAATCTCCGGGGGTATTAAAAGCCCGCGATCTTCCGCCGTTCAGGTGCAAGCAACTGGTCACATGTATGATTATCTCATACTCAGACAAGATATAGCGCCACTCACAGAGTTCACGTCACGTGATAACCTGTTGATTGGCCCTTTGACTTTCGGCCTCTCGGGTGGAACGCTCACTCGTTTGAGTTCTTCCTTTTCCAGAGCTGCTTACGGCTTGATGATAGTATGAGGAAATTTAGAAATTTCAACAGAAGTTTTGCACTTTAAGCGAAACCACTCTATACCAAAAAACCCGAGAACTAACTAAGGGATTTTTTTAGGAAAAATGCACGTACGGAGGTATCGTTTCTCGTATCACCTCCAGTGAACAGTAATACAAAAATAGGAATTTTTGTCATGCGGAATCATTGGGAAAACACAACTCCAGAGTTGGTTGGCAGAACGGGACAATTTTTCCTCGGTAGGTGGTAGTTGCCATCGCAAACGAAACCCAGAATCTGTAGAACAATGCTTTGGTGGGACTAACATGCAGTCGGTAAGAAGTGGAACATTAGCCCGACAGAATTACGAGGTCACCCTAGGGTACCGTCCTATTGAATTCCTGACAATCAATGTCAAGAAATTAACAACAAGCCTTACGACGCTAGTAGTTAGCATATGGATGACAGTTTGTCCGGCGACACTGGATTTGTGGTTCAAAGCAGCCGCCCCTTTGGATTCGGAGTATCTGTAAACACCCAATATGATGGCATACCCGACGAGTCGAGATCAAATTTGGATTACGAAGTCTGCTGGTCCAAAAACAATGCGGGGCGGAAAAAGGCAAGAAATGTGACACACCGCTAGTGTGTACCTTGTAGTAAGCAACCATAAACGACTTTTAGTACCTAAACGGATGCATCGTTTTCATGTCCATTACTCAGGTTTTGCCATTTCTGGAAGCTATGGTGAGCAAGTCATGCCTACAAGAGGTTAGGTTTCAGTGCGGCTACCAGACACCTCCAGAGGACACGAAAAGGTGAAACAAGTCGGGAACATTTTACGAGGATAATCTGGGCGGGTTTAAGTAACTTCGGGTCCAACACCGCTCTAATCGAACCGTTTATCCGGTGGTCTGGTGTTCGAAAAGAAGCTATCTTATCTGCGAATTATAACGGGTGTGGTTCGCGTGCTGGGGAATTTGATTTTCTTCCTAAAAGGCAGAGTCGAGATGTTCTCGCAGTCCTTGGAACGAAGAACCTAATCTCATTTCTAGGCTTCCAAGAACCCGGTACGTTCACTGGGAACCAGAAACCAGTAATTCTCAACTAATACAACAGAAGATGAGACGCCTTAACAAAACAATAATGCGTTACATCCGTTGGTATTTTGCCGTCACGTGAAGCTGGTAGACCAATCAATTTTTCTGTCTTGCTCTCAACTTCATTGAGAACAAGCTGGTGACGCAAGCACACCGCGTGTTGGCAAGGACAAAAGGTTGAAACTCCGGTTGCTCCAGGTAGGCAGCAATAGTGGTTTCCAATTTCAACAATCGGAGTTCAACACTGTCAACTGCAAACTGCGGACTTTGCTTCTGATGGTACCTGTTGTCTGCCGACCGAAATTTGTTCCGTTCTACTCACCACCCTAAGAGCTATGGTGCGAAAACTGGTGTACTGAAGAAGTTTAGAACGCAAAGAGTAGTCGTCGTTTCAGAATGTTTTGGTAAATAATCGCTAGTTTTTAACTGGGCAACGGTTCGCTTTTGACACGAGCTACATCAGGCCAAGTGAATAGGTTACCAAGTTGATTAGGTTCTAAGACAGACGGGCAACCACTAAGTAAATCCTCTTCAGATTAGCACACTAGATCAGAGTTGAATGTCAATTAAAGGTGTACTTATAATTACTTGTAATTATTTCAGTGCGGAATGGATTCAACAAGCTTGTTACTCCTGAAGTCGACGTTATTTGCGATGTTTAAACAGATTACTGGTCCTGAGATAGTTTTTAAATAGGCCCTCATTGTTCTGCTGCTTACGATTTTCATAATCAGTGAGAACTGCAAGCTAGGTTTCATCTGAACACCAATGGCGGAGGCTCTGGGACATTTCAGATTCCTTGAAATTAGAACGAAACAGCGCAGTTTTATACGATATTCCAGAGTCATTTAGCTCACCAGGCGGCCAGTTCAGACTACAACATGAAGGAAGTTTAGATAGGAATAACTAGGCATGTCGAAAGCTTGCTACGCTATTTACTTCGGCAGTATCAACGAGGTGGAAAGCGGTCTCTGCTTTCATTTGCAAATAGTAATGACCTCATCAGACTTTAGATACCTGCAGTTTGTCGTGCGACATCTGATGCAGTCGCTGGACGAGAAGGTCTAGTTTGAGAACAGTGCTTGCGCCCTGCCGTCCGGAGGTCTACAGTAGGTATTTTCTAATGAGCGCTTTGGGAGAGCCGTCAGACTCGAATGTATGCCCAAATCTATTGAGTCCCGTTTAAGGTGTACTGTTCTTGCTAATTCACCGCGCTCGGTGGTGCAGCATCATGACCAGGTTACACTTATATCGCACCAGTGCGAATCCGGTGAAGTGCAGGTATTGTCCTGTCCAGTTTTGCTTGCCTCTGAATGCTTCCGTTGGTCACATGTTGTTACACTTTGCTTGGTCACATTAAGTCCATTTTAGAAAACCAATTAAACAAAGGCCTTTCGTTCCTTGATATTCTGATGCAACGTGGTAAAATGCAGACCGGTGGTCATTTTTCCATTAAAAACACTTGACGAGACGGCGAATTATTCTGCGACATTTGGGAGTTGTGCTACAGAAGGCTTTTTTGTCCCCAAGCCGGCTGAATTCTGTCTGCGATTTTCCTCACTGGCTGTGGAAATCATTTGAACCGTGGGTCACATACTACTGATGAGTGGTTGTCAGAAGAACCGAAAAAATCGAGTCTTATAGAGGTTTGCAAGTCCAAGTACACATCTTGCTCTTCTTCCAGACACACAATACAAATCTGGAAGGGTGCAACGAATCCACCAGGTGACCGTCCAGATGCTTTGCTGCTCTCCGTCTTTGAGACCACTGATTTTCAAGAAGTAACTAAGTCAATTCATGAGCGTCTTCCTCGTAACCGTAGTCTTGACTTGTTTCTACACTAATCAGATTAGATCATGGCGGCGCAGATATGTACTATTTCAACTAACTGAAATCGTTTGGCGACGCTGTTTTAAAATATTGCCTGTTTTTCCTCTACTCTTCTACCTCAGTACTAAGTAGGTTGATCGTATTTGATTCATCGCTGGTTTGTGCACGTTACATATTAACATCGTTAAATTACGGGAAAATGTTCTGTAACGCTGGCTGGACAGTTTCTGAATGAAAGCATAGAATTGTTGGAACGAAACACCTCAAGATTGTCCGTGCTTATCTAGTGCGCTAGTTTTATAAGTGACGGGAGGTAGATGGTGTGAGTTCACAACTGAAAGTCACCTGATTCGGAAACATTAATAAGTCACAATAACGGAACAATTGAAAAAACAGTCGTGTATAAAACCGTTTAATTGTACCACCGCGTTCACCTTTAAGTTTAGCGCCAAATATCAAACGGCCACCGCAGCAGGCGGAATTTGACTGACGGAATTCTCCTCTCTCATTAAAGGAATGTCGGCCCCAGGTGAACCACCAGGAGGCCGAAGTCCGACGTGATTTAGTGTTAAATCAAACCTCAGTTTACTAGCGAAGTAGTCCGCATTAAAGTCTTATCCTTTTGTACTTATGAATGAAAGTAGGAGCTAACTTAAAACTAGGCCTATTTCTCCCTCACGTTTGCAGGATGTGAATTCGTTTTCTTAATAAGACTATTTTGTAAGCGCTGTTCCAAGTTTTATGACATCATTAAACCAACTGATTGAGCAATGGACGAGGAAAACCTAAGCTGGGTGATAAAAATAGAATCAGCGAAGGATACAAGTTTGATGATTGGAACAGCAGATGAGCTGGGTCCGAACTAATTTCCCATTGAGGTGGAACTTCCATTCCGCTTTAAGCCTCTGAAACTCACCCCAAGTTGAGAATGACTGACTAATTCAAACACAAATTCATATTTTTCACTTAATTAAGGCACGAAATTTTATGTAAAAATATTCTGAAACGAAGATAATACGTTCCAAGAAGTAGGTAACAGGATTTTACCTGACACTGTGATCTTCAAAAAGCGTCTTCTTTGGTTCACAAACTAACTTGTAATTCTTACCGCTGAAGCCTGCTAGTTACTTTTACAAGTGCTATTTTGGTCATTTGTTCCGAACACTATACAGATGAAAGTGAGCATTCGTTTTTGGTGTCTTCGTTTTTGTGTTTGTCATCAACAGCCCGGCAAAGTTGCTATCAATAGCCGTCTACGGATTGTGCAGTATAATAAAGGGATCAAGCTTATGCTGCCCAAAAGACTTCCCATCTTTTGCTTCTTTTGTGATTGAGGGCCATTCGAAAACACGGCCTAGTAACACAGCCAAACCCCAACTGAGGGTCATCCGTGAGCTCAGTTCAAAAAAGGTTTATAATTGGAAGACTTTCTAAGATGGTTAACCTCTACCGGGAAAACTATGTGACTGAAGCCATCACACTGTTCACTCGGCTAGGCAGATGAAGTGCGGGGGGTCCTTCTTCCCCTGAACAGATGAGTTCCCTTCGCTTGTCCAAAAGACGTTGATACTGTGCCCTTTTTCACTTGGCTTCATACGCAGAACCGCGTGGCGGAAAGCGACTGATCACTTTCCGGACGTCCTTCATAATGTTTGGCACCATAATGCGGCAAATCGCTTGATTTTTATGCAGCTTAGACATCGGTAGATTGCCGGGGGACGAACCTGGGTTAAAAAGGACCAAAGACCTCCACTAGCCAATCGCTATACACTTAAACATCAATTCAGGAAACTGAAAATTATGTGGCAGTTTTGGCGTGGGATTATGCCCCATGCCCGCCTGATACCAGGCGAGAGCGTACCGTAGTCCTTTATATATCTACAGTGCCTTAGGTAGGTCCATGGATTTAAGGGGCGGGACTCCTTTGATCCACAAACATTTCCATAGTGTCCGACCATCAACGGGGCCAAAGACAGCTTGCAAGCAAATGAAGACTGCCATTTTTGGTTGCTTAAAGCAGTGTTGCTGTCCCGCCATCCGTCTGAAAATGATAATGCAGGACGGAACCAAGCTTGGAATCGTCGATATTCAGCAAAGAATGCTTTATTAGGAAAGAGTGATACAGCTTTCCGTAAATCTCTCCTAAACCAGACAAGCCACTTCTTTATCTCTCAAAGTTCCCGACTGAGGCCTTCCTATTTTTGGCCTCCACTCAGCACTGAGACCATATCCTACTGTTTTGAGCAGATACTTTGACGGGGCGCCATAAGGAAAAGTGACTTCCATAACGTGAATAAACCAACTTCTAATCTCCCGATAAGTGAAAAAACAGCTCCTGGGAGTGGTCACCACGAAAAATCCACCAATATCTTGGCACAGGTTTAACAAATGATGTAAGCGGAAGTCAGCTACGTACTGAAGATCATCCATCTTCCTTTGACTTCTCTTAAGTGAGTCCATGTCACTTTAGTCTGTCAGCGGAGAGATATCAAGGTTGAACCTAAAACTCCGATCCAGTAGTCCTCATCTGACTATTAACTCATGGAGGTAGACTGCTTTTAGTCCGACACCTGCATGGTTTCCCTTGAGCGTGAAAGATCCGGCCCACAAAGTTAGTTAAATTCGAAATACTTTTGAATGAAGCTTTCTTATTAAAATCAATGCGAAAAGAAACTGAGGATTGCCCGTTGCCATCCTTTTTGGAGTGTGTTGAGTGGATGCATTTTAAAAGAGAGCAGTAGCAACTCAAATGATTGAGATCTCACTTAACTTTTGCCGATTCGATAAACTGAATAAACACAGGCTTGTTTACCATCCAACAGAGGATTTGTCATTGCCAGTTGGTCATAACTTGAATGAAGAGATCCATCTATCTGATATGTTATTCTATGGTACAGCTATTGAGTTATTTCCCTAGACCAATACTAAGAGTACTTATCACGTGACCGCGGTCGATTACAGGGAGGTCAACTCTGAACTGGAAGTTATCTATTTTAGTAATACCTCAGACCACATTTTGGATTCCATACTCTGAATTTACGCATACAGCATAGAGCTTATCTACACGCAACTGGTTGAATCATGACATTCCTGTGATCTGTAACAGTTGCCAGTTGAGCTGCCAGGTCCACCAACCGAACAGTCAACTTTTGGTTGTCCCAAAGGTTGGACTTTTTGCGCCTTCTGCTTCTGGCAGACCTTAAGCTTTACCAACCGTCTGTCATGTAGAACGAAATGGGCAAAATCATGATTTTTAGAAAATGCCAAACTTTAATTGATTTTTGCAATGCTTCCAGTGGAAATCAGTAAGTTTGCCAGCCAAATGTGGCCTTGAAGTTTATCTGATGGCTTAATGGTAAAATCCGGCATCTACTATTAAACGTAATCATGGGATATGCTTGCTGTGTTTACAACATGCATTTGAAGATGGGCTGGTTAACCGACTGATGAGTACTGTAATTTGCTGTCCGATAAAAGTAATTTACTAGTAATCGGAATAGTTTTCTATCATGAATTCAAAAAAATCCCGCACAAATTAATGCGTAGGCAAATGTCAACATTTTAGGTTGGGGAACAGCCGATGGGTAAAGCAATACAGTAAGATTAGGGTGGGCATCGATACATGGACTGTGTAGTGTAGTACAACCTTCAAAAGTATTGAAGCAAAGTTCAGCGATTGCATACCCAGGCACTAAAATATGTATATTGTGACTACAACTACAACGAGTACCAGAAGGTTTTATTAGAAAAATCTGAGTCGTTCTGAATTTTAAAACCCTGTCTAATATGTGGAATGATCACCATTAGCTTGACAGCAAGTAACTCATGTGTTTTGTTTTGGAACACTCCTTGAATACATCAAGGGTTTTTCGGACGGTTTTGTCATTCTAACGACCTAAAGCTTTTCCAGCTGTCAACTAGTAAAGGCCTACCAGTGTCACCTATTTACTTTCAATTTTCCCGCAAACGTGAACTATGCGGAAAGAAAACAGTATTTGATCAAAGTGTAAAGAGATACCAGATTTCCCATAGGAAAATGTTGAAATCCCAATTGGAAATTACAGAATCACCTCATATTACGCTCAATTTACAGGTGTTTCGGCGGAAGGATAATTTCACAAGATGAGTGTAACTTCAATCCTAGAAGCCGTCATTCAAGGAGCCAGTCACTATTTGACCACTTGAGGTGGTATGCTTGATTGAAGGATGAGTGCCGCTCTATTTTATCGTTTATTTTTGAAGAGCATGTTCACAGACATAAAAAGTAAATGCAAGCGATGAATGTGAGTGCGAGTTACTCACAATGCTGATCAGTCGGTCGTGGTCGAACGGTTGGGTGTTCAAACTACTAGCCGGGAGGTTAGGGACTTAGGACACCCTGGAGTTTTGTGAGAAGAGAACTCAGCATGATTCTCAGTAAGGATGAAACAGCTGCTTCTCAGCTCTTCGGCATAGACTGACCTCACTGACAGGACAAAATATCAATTGGAAATCAGCATTTGTTGTCGGTGCAGTTCATCAAACGTTGTACATACTTATGCTCATTTGATTGACGTCGTCCAGTATTGGAAATTTGAGGAAAACTACTTGTAAAGAAACATCCCATACGAACAAAGAATTTTGCTTGAAAGCATTTTAACGCTCACCAGAATAGATTTTCGTAGGGGACGGGTTAGTCCAACTGTGCAACTGCGTAAACTCGTTCGTACCAACTTTTATGAAGTTTCTGTGGTTGAGGTTATACTTGGGATTTCCTTGCGTCGGTGAACGAGAAAGCGGATAACTCAAATGCAGCGTATAGTTAAGTGCAACCGGGATGTTTCGTATGGTGTAGACACAGAGCTACTCACAGTTCGCGTCAGATGTCTCCATTCTCCTTAAATTGGTGTGCATATTCTAGATACTTACCTCTCTCCACCTCGAATGACTTCTATAAGATGTGTCTTTAATGTCTCACGCCGCTTCCGAGGCGGGCAGCAGTTTTTTTTAGTGACATTTCATGGTGAATTTAAATCAGTGTTACTTCCAGATCTGGAATCGATCGACCGGATGGTTACGTCAGTCCTGAATCGTTTTCACACCAAGAATGATGGTGGCAAATGTCTTTTTTAGTGACCCAAATTTTTGTGGGGAGACGGTGAATAAACCTCCTGTCACCATTCACATAATATTTGCGATCTAGCCCCGCTCATGTCGGGGTTTCAGTGGTCCTTCTATTAGGCTTTGGAACATACAGAGAGAATAGTTGTCTTGTTCTTGATTTCACTCGGTTTATGAATAAATCTTCATGTCTTCTCGAGAATCTTCCCTTTCGTTCTGCAGTTCAGTTAGGGACACTATTCAGTTTCATGACCTTTATGGGATATGAATGCCAATCGTACATTAACACAAAGATGGGTTCGTCTCCTGCTTACCCCTATTTAGACACCAGTCACATCGCTAAATGTCGGCTATTTAGTTCCGTGAGATGATTCATAAAATCTTGTCAGATGAACTACTTGAGCTGCAGTAGACATTTTATAATCCACTGAGCGCACTGCGAACATGAGTGCTACTTCTAGGTGCACCTGACCATCCTTCGGTAGATTACGGACACGCTTAATGCTCTTGATATTTCGGTTTTCATCAAATGTTCATCTTAATAAGGAGTTCCGTACTGTTTGGACACAAAAAACAAAGGATGAGTTTTCCACTCACGTTTGATTTTGTTTATTATCAGTGAAGGAAGATCGAAGGCGTAAGATGCGTGTTTGTAAACCTACTAGCTGCATGTGTGGTTTTTAACATGGTTATGTGTAACTCATATGTGTTCAGCCATCATTTAACTTGTTCTATGATCCCTGGAGCCTCAACCGTAAAAGTATCCATTTTTGAAAATCTTTTTAATTTTGCCCAGTTCCGAATCCGACTTATTTTCCACATGCGTTTTGGGAATCAGGTGGCAGAATTTTTCATGGAAGTTGAACCATACGGGACACTGAGTACCAAAGGTCAAGCTTGGAATTTAACCGGATACCATCCAGGCAGATGTGTTCGTTTCCCAGGAAACTCAGTAAAACAAGACTGGTTGTCCTTGTTGGGGTCCATCAGGTTTAGTTAGCTGGTCTTTTCCCGTCACCGTTGCATACCGTTGACGCGTGATGACGTAAAATTTAATTTCAAAGTTCGTCTGTCATAATTCATATCGTATGCTCTTTTCAGTAATCTTCGAGTGTAAACAATGTCAGGGTTTTTTAGAAGAAGCATATTTGCAATACATGTAACAAGCAAATTGGTTTGCGAAGTCGTTCTACAAATCTGAGATCCCTTTGTGGTTTGATGTGCAGTCACCGGGACCTGAAAGAGGGTTTCTGCGCCAAGACAAGTGTACTGCTTTCATATGGCGCTTCTTATTAAAGGAAGTTTTTTCTACCATATTCAAATTGCGACTATTTCAGCAGGTCCAGATGCACTTGATCAGACATCCTAGTTACCCGATAGGTCATGCTGGGTTGTTTAACACCGCTGGTCTCGTTGTTTGTATCGATCAAGTGAATTACAACGGTAATAGTCACGTGGTGTGACTTATCAAGCCGTCCGAACAGTGGCATGTGTCCAGCAATACGTTCGACAGATCTTACCTTCCACAAAGTTTATGGAAACCTCGACAACGAGAGAATGAATCAACACGAATAAGCCACATACGAATACCTTCTCCCTAAAGTCGGTGTTGAGAATTTTACAGCTTCTGAAGTGTGTTCTCACTTCAGTTGAGAACAGTGACTGACCACCTCAGAACATCTGTCGCTTTTATACGGGAGGCGGGAGTATATCAGTTTAGTTTCCGCTAAGAAGCTGCTCCGTCTCACATGACAGACTTGCAGTATCATGTCACAAAGTGAATTTCTCTGGGCAACAATTTCCCATCGAGGAACATGAGATAACCTGTGGTTCTGAATCTCTCTTCTCGTTGACACAGACCGTGAGTAGTTGCGAACCAGAAGCTTGATCGAGTTTTTTTATACATTATATCTGTTCTAATATCTACATGATTGTAATACCCGCATCTGATTCGTTCTCAGTGAGGTTAGAAAGTCCCGGATCCAAGTTTCAGAGGTCATCAGCAGTGCAAATCCTTGATGTGTCGGGATTTGAAGCCCGTATAAGCAAGGAAAAAGCGTTACCTCGACTCCCCCGGCACGCAACAGACACATCATATTAAACAGCGGAAGAGTTCAACGTGTACATTTGTGAGTACTGTGCACTATGTTTCGACAGCTAGGAATACAGCTGGTCCGGCCAAAAATATTTTCTCTCACAGGACGGAATCTATCAGGAAAGTCAGATTCCTGAAAGCAACCACAAAACGCCCGGAACCTACTGAGACCCTAAAACTTCACCAAAATCTCAATAGGAAAGCCGGCAAGCATCCAGGCCAGTCAGTCATTCAATCAATTCAGCAACAGCCTGGATCGATGAAAGCAAAATTCAAATAGCGTGAGATCCCTTGTAAGTGTTGCACTCGCTCGTTCGCAATAAAGCTGTTGTATTCCTCATCGGTGAGTCTTCTCTCCGGCATTAGCCACTGGAGCGGGAACAGCAGTCAGATATAACAGAATCTCAAGTGAAAATTAGCAAATCTCTTCATACTACCATCAGTCTATAATTAGTTTCGAGGAAGGCTGCATTCACAAGCTGGATGAAACTTCTATCAGAAGAATCATCACTCGATAAGCCAGTCACTACTCGATCACTGGATGTGAGTTCTGTGATTCGGGGATGAGCGATGGTCTATCCTGTTTCAGTCCGAGTGAACGACATTACTGTACAGTTGCTCGAGGCTAGAAGGCTAAGTGTTGGACCGCTGGCCTGACAGTCGCGGGTTCGAAACTCTCTGAATTTCGTGACATGTGCCTTGCTGGTGATTCCCAATAAGGATAACACATCTGTGCACTGCTTCTCGGCTTTTCAGCATAGGTTAGTTTTACTAACGGGGTGAAATCTCAATTTTGAAATATTTACACTGCTTCAGTGACCCTCGGATTTTCACG
>SJOL01006946.1:243203-293504 GCA_004794785.1 Opisthorchis felineus | reverse complement strand
GTGCTCGTCCTTATACACTACTGCCTCGATTATATGCCTACATATCTTTCAGTCGATCAATAACCTAGCTAATACCAGTGGATCAATAAGAATCATGTGGCTTTCTAAGGAACATCTTTTAGTCGTATATCTGTTAATGAAAGATACAAACTATCAGTTGTCGAACAGTCTCAACTCTTCTTGGGTTCCTGACCGTTTTTTCGAGTGTAGGATGAGCCTGCAGAATGGCAGTCCTCAAATCTAGTTCACCTGATGTGGTTCTCTTCTGAAACAGGAGAGGATAAGATAATATAGGGAGTTGACAATCCTGCTTCAAGCTTTTTTTCTCGTTAAGGAGCATCGAAGTCCTACTCATACTACTAAAGCAATACTCATTTCAGGGGCGACCTCTTGAGGAACCTCGGAAGCAGTGTGTTTTGACTCGTTAACCCTATTGAAGAGCAAAGTCCACGATGAAAAGCAGCAATGGTAATCCATCAATTTCTTTGGCTGTTGATTGTTGATCGGAGTGGTACCTGGAAGGGTATTATCGATTTAGGAAGATGGCAAAAGCTGTGTCATCTTGATCCCGAATTCTCCGTAGATCCTTGGTAGAAAATCATAACTTAATAGAACGTAAAATTCTCTGTCATTGGTGCAATGCTAAAATGGTATGACGCTGAGTGAGAATAGAAGTTTGACATCTTCCTTCTTGAATCACATTTGGCTCGAAAAATCACGAAAGATCGTTTTCCGCATTCATCTGAACAATCTCATTTTGAATGATTAGATTATCTGTAAATTTTCCAAAAAAATAATTCAAAAATTTTCACGCAAATTGGAAAAAACATTCCACGTAAATAAGTTTTCAAAACGGAAGCGGAAAAAGGAAATATCATTTTGCAGATGACCGGCTCCTCAAAATTGGCCCCCTATTGAGTGCAATTATTTCCTTATCCTAAAACAAAATTTACTCACTTTTCTCGCAATGTGTTACTTCTCAGGTTTGGGTATGTGTATTTTGTTCGGTACTCACTCACGGTTGGTTGCCATCGCCCTCCGTCCCCTTGAATTTGCCAATCGTCTCTTGTCGAGGCTTATGCACATTCAGCCGTAAATTGCAAATCAACTTGGTGTAAGCATTGTTTAAATATCTTTGAAAGCAGACAAGTAGGAACGTCTGTCTAGTTCTGCGACTTGTGACGGTATATAAGGGGAACAAACGTTTGACTGTCCACCATTAAAAGTGCGCTGGCTTTTGCTAAGCACAGCCATGGAAAAATGCAAGAAACTTAGCCTACACAATCTACACGGTTAACCACAGCTATGTGATGGCAAGGCGGCGTTAATCACATCCCACGAGCAGACCACTAGTAGCCAAAAGCTAGGGGCTGTCTACAACTGCGTAGAGAAAAGCCGAACTAAGTTAACAAGAAATTGTCCTTTTGAAATGGAGAATTCTAAATGATTCATCCATACGAGTATGTCAATCGCGCTCCGTAATTTTTTGCCGCGAGAATTAGTTTGCCATCGCGTTTCAGTGAGAGTTATGATGTGAAAACACAATTAGATCAGAATTCAGTTGTTTACTCGGTTGTATTGATCAGTCAATTGTATGGTTGAGTTCACATCTCCTTGTGAGAAGACTTTAACCATAAAATCTCGGAAAAAAGCCAAACAATGCTATAATCCAAGCAAGGCACAATTCTTTCCGGAAGTTACCGGCGGTGACCAGTTTCGGCAATTCTAGGGTGCGAACACCCTGACGAGATTTGATTCATCTGAAAGGAGCTAAACAAAGTTTATTTGGGTCTGATGCCACCTATATACATGGACCGAAGCGCACATCCACTTATCCAATGTGAACGAGCTTCCAGTTAACGACGTGCAGCAGGTTACCAAGCGGCTTTTACCTCAGGTGGCAATGTAATAGACAGTGAGGCTTTGATCTGTAGAGTACATGCGTACAAGTACCCCAGCTTCAGATTGTGATTCATGCCTTCCAGGTAATAGATATCACTATCTCGCACCACCTTTGCAAACGGCAGTGTTCCTTTTCTTGCGGTGAACATAGATTGGGTTAAACCAGCCAGCACCAACTGAAGCGCCAATTCTACTTTCATTCGGGCTAACGAGAATAATCTGGACATCTGGGGCTTCTTGGGCATGAGTAACATAGGTACAAAAACTGCTTTACTTAGCTTCGTTTCCATCATTATATCATTTGGTTCATATTTAACCGTTTAGTGAGGAAATTCAATCAGTTAGTTGAAAAACTAACAAAACTATTTTTTCTTAAAACCCACGTATTATACAGCAAGTAAGTCAGCATGGTCCTATTTCACTATTCCTGTATGATGCATAGCTGCTTGTTTATTGGGATACGACATTCTGTCGTAGGTTGTACTTCGCAAATGAGGTCAGTCACTGCTTGAAATCCGAGAATCATTGAACAGATATTTCGTCTTCGGTTGAATCATTAGAAAGGAAACATCTCACAATCTACACAAGACCCTCTTTTGAGAAGTCTCTATTCGAGAACCTCGGTAACACGTGACCATATGATGAGAACTGAAGTATGGGTGAGACTGCACCCAGTCCCAGTGCAAGCTGGTCACACAGGTGATTACCCACTCATGACAGAAGTGTATTTTATCGAACTGTTAGCTCAGAGGTCCCAGGGACAATTTCCTTCGGGCATTCGTTAGATTCTCACTACTGATGGCAGTGCTTCTGGGCTTTTCAGTGTACACTGACCACAACTGCAGGATGAAACATCGACTAAAATTTCCATATCTCCTCAAGCCACGAAAAGACGAAGTATTACACTTTTTCAGAGTATACCGAAGCAGTCAGTAAGTCGTCTAATGCGACATCGCTTTCGTGCGAATTGAGCTTTGATCGATCTATTTGAGATTTATGTCCAACAAGTTGCCTGTCATAAGTTTCTCCTGTTTCACCTGCAGTAAAAGTGTTTCTGTTTTCATCATTGACAGATAAAGGTATGTTACCTTGTTGCCATCGGTGTTTGGCAGTGCTTCTGGTTCATCTTTTGGCTTGCTTTAATGTTTCACGGAATACCGTAAACTATTAAAATATGTATTGAGTAGCTTGCTTATCCCACGAGGAAGTATGCTGTAATGTTATATAAGCAACTCGAGCTTCTGTGGAGGAGATTTTGGAGCTTCCCGTGAATACTTCCTCCACTGAGTTATGTCAACCACTGTCCAAAGCCAGAGGGGCACTTTACAGTGGCCTTGTCGCTCCTGAGACTTATTAGCAGCGAGCATCTGTCAAAAATCCGAGAAGATTCGGGCCCGCGACCTCCCGGCTAGCACTTCGAGCACATAAAACCGTTGGAACATTAATCAGACAGGATACAGCGTTACTCGTCCTTCACTCACAGAATCCACATTATGTTATGTTATGTTGACTGACTCTTCAAGTGACGACCTCTCTATGTAATAGTCGGGTTTGAGAAAGCAATCTTTGTCATTGTAGCTCACAAGTTCAACTAGCGGAAATGAGTAACCATATTTCATCTGTATTGGTGTAGTTCTCAACATTGTTGGCGTCAAAGGGCATCCTGCTCGTTAGATAGCCGTATTACAAAAACTCACTCTCCTGTTGAATAGTGTTCTGAAGGCATTTTAAAGAAAAGGAACGCTTGTTGCTCAATATAATTAAACTTTAATCTAAAACGTTTTCCAATCATGGAAGGATTTTTTCTTTTCCTGCAAATGTGCATGCCAGTCATTGCAGATCAATGGTTTTAGAGTGACTAACGTTCAGAAATTCACTAATATTTTTTAAAGTTAGTTCCCCTATATGCATGCGAACTTTGCTCCTCCGACCGGACATTTTGTGACTTTGCTAAAAAAGTTCGAATCTATGGACAATAAAGTGTACTTTGCTGACCGATTTTGTAAGCAATAGTTGCCTTTTACCTTTGGTAATGTTATAACAGAATTGGGTAAGTTTCATTCTGCAACGCAGTATGATAGGACAGTAACCAAAGGATATTGTCATTTTAATAATTTTGCGCCTGCTCCGTCCAAGCTAACTTTTGGCAGAACCGTTGTGTACGACAGATTATTGATCTGACGGTTGTCTCCACAAATAAGGGTGCGCTCGTGTCCTTTTAGGCAAGTATTTAGGTAACCGTACTTGAATTTGCACTCGCTAGTAAAGCTGTGTGCTGACATACAGAGCTTCTCCACATGTCTCCTTCACGCGCCATCTCGAATTCTCGTGGTTTTTTTGACGAGTCACTCTTGGATTGGTATCGCACTAAAAATCGAGCGCCCTCGACTTCCCATGAATTTGATGCGGCACAATAATTGGCTGACCAGGCAGGTGAAGGCTTTATTGCACTGGTAGCTACAGGGAGAGATACTCAAGCAACAGTAAAAAAGAACAAAACAAAGTTAGTCGTTATCACTGAAGACTTTTCAGATGAAAGTTTATTCAGACCAACTATAGGGGTAAAAGCTCACTATTTCAAGCTCACATGTGCTCACACATAGCATGTCAAAACGTTCATTCATGAACAAAGCTTCCGGGCGAACAACGGACTATCATTCTGCTGGGCACAAACTCTTGTGCACAAATAACCTTGAGGAGTTTGTTAAAAAACAACTTCTCAGGTGTGGATGTTGAGGGTGAGATGGTAAGTCCAAGATGTGGCTGCATCATTTCTTGCGAGTTTTCCTCAAGTATTAGGAGTAATTCTCATGAGTAGGATCTCACACACAACTTCGGACGCCATTACGACAAAAGAGCGCTGCCTACCGAAAGAGTGTTTTAACAGTTGAGCTTCAGGTGTTTCACTCTAAGCCATGAATCGAACTTAAGCTCAGCTATTTTCGCGTAAGTTTATCATACAAAACCACATGCCTTCTACTCAAATGAGACATTTCAAGACATTTCATCAAGGTCACACTAATACGCCGACCAATGAGAGTTTCCATACAACCTACCAATCATCGTCCACTGTAATTCACGTTTATTCACGATAAGGTAACAGCTTGAAGGTGAAAGAAATATTTAAAAAAATCGCAAACCATAGTTGGAGTTCAGATAATCGTTATAATTAGCTATGAATTTGGCTTTCAAACTGTCGCTGAAAACCGCAGGAGAGTAATATATACCAACACCAGTATTACTGTTATTCACAACCGTCACAAAGGTTCTTTTGGCGAGTATTTTTCTGAGTAAAACTTTCATTTGACTGACTTAAAATGAATGTCCACTATGCGACCATACCGCAATATTCTACGAAAATTAATTGCTCCAATTGTTGTCGTTGATGTAGGAATGTAACGAACACTTTATGAAACGTCCAAGTATTTTATAACGAGGCTGTAACAATGTATTCCCCTATCTGCATACCTAACCGGCTTCCACTCAAGACGGTAAGAAATCACTAATTAATACATCCTTGCAGAGGCAAGTTCCATTGTCTACACTGTTTACAAAGTTCAATTTTCTCTCTTTTTAAATCATCAAGTGCTTGGTGAGTTTTTTTAAGTACAAGGAGTTTAGTAGCTAGCCAGAGAAAAAGGCTCCTCTTCTAGTCTGATGATAGAAAATTTAATCACTGACAATTCTACTGATTGGTTTCAGTATCCTATTACACATCAATACATTTCTTTGTTTATTAGAGAAAAGTAAGTTTTATCTGACGCTCATTCTGTAAATGTGTGGTGATTTTTAGCAAGAGGAATCACTTTCGCGCAGCTTTTGACATGCAATCAGTAAACTTAACCGAGGTGGTTGGCTAAACGCACCAGCTTGCAAACTAAATTAGTGTGTACCAGACACCTAACTGAGTTTGTAGTCCACAGGTGTAAGGAGGAAAGCGATTCGCCGCGGAGTCGTTTATTAGAAACTAAACGGTTACAAACTATTGGACAGGGAAGTAAACATATCATATGCACCTTATTTTTAAAAACTGAACATCCTCACGTATCTTGTTGAACTTTCGTGGATATTCATTGGCTCTCCCGCAATTGTAACCAAACGCCGCGAAGCAGTTCCACAGTGTCCGTAATAAACCCCATGCGGATGCACCTTCCATTAGACTCGAGGCGGAGTTCCGAGAAAACCACATACTACTCGCATTCCTCATCAGTTGTATCCACCGCTACACAGGTATTATGTTCTCTCGAGCGAAATGGAATTCGATATATCAAATAGTGTATCAGCTGAAATATGGGGTAGCGTTTTGCGTAGAACGATCTCTGAACGGGTGGCTCATTTAAGTCTTCAGGTAATGTCAATATTATTCGCAAGTGAGTATATCTGGTCACCTGTGCACTACTCACTGTTCAGGTTGAACATGAAATTGTTGGAAACTCGGAGGCTCTACATATCTGGTTGACCTCACAAACAACGTAACCGGTCGTTGACTGTCGAGGATTTCTCAACAACCTTGTGGGTAGTATGTTCCACCAAGTAATCGACAATAGTTTGCATGCGTTTTTAATAGAGTCAACACTGTATTTTTTACACTAAAGAGTACACGTTATCAAGACGATCAGCTGCCATTACCTATTTGTGCCTGCTGTCGAAATATGACTTACAATTATGAAATCAGCGCCATCCAGGACATTTACACGTTTTGACTTAATGTGTGAATATACAAAATGTGAAACCGTTGGACAGTCCTTGGAATCAAAACACGGATAAATATAGTGTGTTGTTTATGAAGCGTATTAGGAAGGTCAGATTCCTGAAAGCAACCACTGAATGCCCGAAATCTACTGAAACCCTCAGCTCCACTAGATGCTAACGTCAGACAACGCCCACTCAATATACAGTGCGTCACAGCCTCGTACCAAAGCCAGACTGCGTGCGTCAGCATTGGACCGACGTCAGATAACGCCCACTCAATACGCGGCGCGTCACAGCCTCGTACCAAGGCCAGACAGCGTGCGTCAGCATTGGACCAAGTTCAGACAGTGTCCCCCCAATAAATGGCTTGAAGCCGTTGTACTTTTCGCACTTGCACTTGCACTGCACTCGCACTCGCTTGTTCGGAATAAAGCTGTTGTGTTCCCTTCTGTGAGTCTTTCCGGCACTAGGCACTGGAGCGGGGTCAGCGGTAGTTATAACAAAGCGGAACTATTCTCTTGGTTGAAACAGTACGTGACTGACCTCTTCAGCCACAGAAATTCTTCAGCTTCAGCCTAGAAAATTTCCAGGTCCGCTGTGATAATCCAGAATAATAAAGAAGCGAAAAAATCGAACTGCTGACTGATACTCAGATTCCAGAGGGATTTTGAACAAGGCAAAAACGCCCTGAAGGTCATTATGTTCCTCCAACTATTGTCGAGTTTGTTTTGCAGCCATTTGAATACGCGCAAATAAGAGCACCCGAATGTACCATGACATGTTTAAATAATGACCGTAGCTGTTGCGTTGTTGCCTTGCATGCTGCCAAATTTCCTAGTTATGTACGTGGCCCAGGTTAGTGATCGATGCATTTCAATTTTAAGACTTCAGAAGCCACACCAGATAGCACATTCAAAGAGACTGGGCATTTCGATTTCTCGCTTCAGCTCGTGTAATTGCAAGGTAATGCAAGGGTCGCGTCCTTGTTCGTTCATTTCTATGGTATTCCGAGAAGATATCGATTAACCGCAGTACTCTTGACATTTTGCCTCACTGCGGCGAGTTCTCACTCCAAGCTGTTCCGTAGTTCTTATGCACATGACACCCAAACTTCCAAATTATCCCGGCTTATTTCTAGTCAAAATTCATGACTACCTACACGTGGACTGTTGTTAACCCCTAGTAAATTGTTGTTAACATGAGAGTGACGTGAACAACAAAGTTAATTACATTCTCTCCAATTTTTTACTCAAGGACTAGGTATGTCATTTTACGTTTATTTTCATGTTCATAACAAGTTCACATTCCCAAAATACACTAAAAAATTCATGGCATTTCATTCGATTGGGACTGATGCGGACCGAAATTGTGTGCAAGCAAAGGGGAAACAACAAACCGTAGATTTGCCATACATCAATGCAGAGTGCATTGTCTATACGGAACACCCTCGCTCTTGGTAGTACCAAACAGCCTGCTCTGAGCAATCGTTTTTGAGTTCCATTCACGATTTCGTCCTGCAGATGAAGTCAGTCAGTGCCGAAAAGCCGGGAAGCACTGAAAACCTGCTCTGTTCTGACTGAGGCTCACTACTAGTACGCACCAGGGAGGTTGAACACACAACCAATAAATCTTCCACCGGGGAAGTGGTCACATTAGGAGCCAGTCCACATGGTACCACGTGATGTGGGTTTGTGTATTGAGAGATTAGTGGCACCAGTTAATCACCCTGCTAATCATCCGCTCAATCCCGAGCGGTGTGATCCTAAAATACCCGCGGAGGGGTGGCGTGTTCGAGTCACCCTGGGGGTTCATGAAATGTCCACTACTGATGGCTACCATTGGGAATAAAGTAACCCATAGTGCTTCTCGGTTTTCTTTGGCAGGATGCATACTCCATCCCAACATTCGTGCTTTTTTTGATTATCAGACAGGCGTATCAAACTTCAATACAGAAAGCTTAGTTTGGCCTGGTTCAAGAGATGAATACCAAGGTCAAAGCATGCGCGCGCTTTACGCTTTCGCCAAGTTCCACATTTGACACTGCCTTATTTAGGATTGGAGATCTGTCTTCAGTAGAGTGCTTTAGAGTGATAACTGAAAACAAATGAGTTTTGCTTTTCACGTAGTCGCTGATACAACCACAGCTTCATGGTCACTGAAAAAGGCCGGTCTCTAGCTGTTTCTAACTACTCGAGTAGTTTGCTTCGACGCTTTCTCGGAGCAATGTATTATATCAAAATGGCAAAAGGGTCTGCAAGTTTTAATGGAGGCAAAACCCTGACACTCATAGAAAGGAAGGTATTGTGATTAAAAAAACCCGTGGTAGCACCCCCACATCCCAGAACAGTTTAAAAAATGATGTCAGTAGGGTTGTCGACCGCACACCGTCCTTCACTAATTTTTCGGTGCGAAAAACTCGTTTAGTGACCATACAAGTTGCTAAAATTCTCACCTGGCTGAGCGTTAATCTATACATTTGATGTGATGCCGCAAAGTTCATGTACAAGGTTGATAATAACCGAAGCCCCAATAAATTTCTCCGGGCATTGGACTCCGTGGGTGGCCACTGATAAGCAGTCGTTAGTAGGCTGTTGAACAATAATTCCTATTCATAAAAAGCCAAGCCTGTGGTACCGTTCAGTCCCTATTAAAACTGTGACGCACACATAACCACAATGGCGGCTTCTCATGACAAGACAACCCAACTGTTTCCTGTCGGTGACAGTATACCAGCTAGCTGAGTAAGGTGAGCTGCAAATAACCTTAGTTGCTCTTTAAATTAGTTTTTCTGTTACATAACGGTGAGGGTGAAGTTGAATTTGTCTTCAAGATTTTAAAGCATAACCAACTGAGGTACCAGTAGACTTCAGCAACAACCAGCCAGACACGTTATGCTATTCTCACGCCGTCACTGAACATAAATACTAATCAACACTATCTTTATGCTTGAGCCACTATATACTGACAAACCGTCATCAACGTCTTCCATCTACTCATGCTTCACAAACGCAAGACTGTAAGTGATTTGGTTCTTTTTCCTTTACTGTACAAAGTAAAATGAAACAAATCATATATAACAAAATTTCCGGTGTGTTTTCACCTCAGCGGTGGGTAAGTACCGTAATACACGCGATTCATGAAGAATTTTGCTTTTATGACTGACTGTACTGTGTATTGTGTATTCTATGCTATCTTACCTCTTGAACAAAATGCTTCCTACATCAGAGGAAGGTACGTTTATTGTGCGGTTGTCCTAACGCTGTCGGCATTGATCTCTTTTCAAATAATCGTAACATTTCGCTTTCATTTCTTACTCTGAAATAACGTAGTGAACAATCCCAAGAACGAGAACACTCAGGACGGGGATTCATACTACTTTAACTCCTCTCTAGGAGCCAGGAGGGTTTTTCCATTACTGGTGGTGATGGGAAGAGATTTTTTAATGTTCGTTAGAGATTTTGTCACGTCATTTGAGCCAAGTTATGCCCAATGGAAGAACAATTTCACAAGATGAATGAAAATTCCTTCTGAGAAGTCGTCACTGGAGGAGCCAGTCAATGTGACCACGTGATGTGACTTCTTTGATCGAAAGATGAGTGGCGCCACTTTCCGTCTAGGTGAGAGTTAATCACTCTGCTGTTCAGCCACTCATCGCCAAACGGTTAAGTAATCAACCACTGGTCGGAAGGTGGCGGGTTTGGAACTCTGAGTTTCATGAGATGCGCACTGCTGAGGATTTCCAGCAAGCATGAAACAACTGTTGAATTCTTCACAGCTTTTCAGCACAGACTGTCTGGACGAAACCTCTATTGAACCTCTATTTTCATTATTGTTGATCGGCTATCTCTTGTGCTGGGTATTAGTTAGACCTTTTCAGTGCATTCTGGCCACGAGGTGTATGCCAATTCAGAGCATGAGGACAGGATTTTATTATCCTATTGTCTTTCAATTCTACGCTCAAACCAAATATTCCGAACTGTCCTCAGACACTAACTCCATCAACCATAAACCTGTGTGGCAAGGTTGACTTTCCAGTATTTGGACAGGCATGTAAACGAAAAGATGCCACCAAAAGATGCGAAAAGAATATTTTCAACACATACATGACCCGCAACCCCCAAGTTGTGTGCTTTCAAAATCGGTCATTGAGACATTGACAACAGCCCAATTTTTCCAGTTTCCTCGGGTCACATGACAGCCTTAGGAAAACCACCACAGTATTTTTCCTAGCAGTCTTTGAAATACCTAGTGTTAAGGGCAATTACTAAGTAATTTCAATCCGAGCTCAGACTGACTATTTCATTTAACAACCCTTATTTACTTCGGTTAGGGCGTGAGTGTGATTTCTATTTACGTATTTATGGTGAAAACGGGGATATATACACGCTGTTATCAAGCAGTTCGTTGCTTGTGAGGGGAGCGAAGGGAGATCTACTGGTGTCTCTCATTCCACAATAAAATTCCGTGGTATCTTCTTGAATTCCTTTTAGGTTCTGAACCTATTATCCACAACTGTATCCTAAGGTTTGTAATTCTGATCCGAGCAACACAGATAAAGTTCCCGAAAAAACAGGCAGCTCACCTTCACCTGGATCTCTAAATGTCCTGTGAAACCTGCTGGTGTTAGCAAATACATCTTGCGTGTACTCACAAAATTCAGATTCGTCAAGAATGACCGCTGCAGAGCTGACGCCGCTACAAACACATGACTGTCCAAGTGGTTGTTATAAACTATTTCAAGCTAAGCATTTATCCCGATCCAGTTGGAGACGATAGGAATATGTTCCCCTAGGGAACTTTTTCAAAAGGAATGACCTTGGTGTAATAACGGTATTTTCCTCAGCTTAGTTCTCAGTCCGTGCCTCCCAAGCTGGCGCTCACGTCAAAACCAACCACCAAAGATGCACAAGGTATATTAACCCCCAAAACGAAGTCAAGAACATTTGTAGAGCGCTTCGTATATATAGTGTTAGCGGCGACAACTTTCTGGAAATTCGGACGCCTTCTGGATGCGCCATTGGCAACCGGCACTCGGCCAATACTGCGTCATGATTGGCTGTTGGGTCCAGATTTTCGACCAATCACATCTCGGCTTGATGCCGGGGTGGCAAGCGTCCCGAAATTTTGGCCAATCTTGCGCGGGGTAGGCTTCTCGGCCGTAGCAGCACCTGACTGCGAGCGTTAAAGCGGGATCTGTGTGGAATTCCGCCTAACACTTGGTCTGAAGATATTTTAAGCTCCAAAATCGTTTGCTTCGCACTTTTATGTGTACAGTAAGTACACAGTTAGGGCCAACTGGTGCAAAAGTTATAACTGTGCGAATTCACCCTCAGTCGATTCTTATTGGAAGGTTGGACGTTACCGAGTGCAGTGTAAACAAGTGCAAGGTTAGACCAGTGAGCAATAATCACTTTGCGAATGCTCGTTCAATAAAAAGTTGCACGCCGAACCTATGCGTGAATTCATTCAAAATCACACGTACACAACCCCAGCTCAGACAAGCACATCGTCGTCTGTTCTCATCAGGCTGCACAACGAGGTCGTTTTCTTGACCTTTACCAAGCTGACCAGCCAAGCTGACTTATCACCAGAGGCACAAGACCCTGTTGTCTTGATTGTATTCTGCCGCTATGTATATGTTTTCGTCTATATGGTTGTGTGAACTGAGAACTAGTTATCGAAACCAACTAGTGGTAACCTAAAGTCAACCACGAAGACTGCTAAATGGTTAGCATTTATCAGTGTGGCTGTTTGTTTTTGGTAAAAACGAAGCACCATAATTTTCCCCTGTATCCTCGACAGGAAATCTATCCACAGAGCAGATGCAGGGTCTGGTCACATTTTTAATTCGTTACAGTGTCATTCCCGTCTATCGTCCCTTTCTACAAAATGCGGAACATTTATAAAAACAAACAGGTTTTGGTGAAACCGGATGCCTTTATGCGCTTACGTCCCATTGAACTTGTTTCCAGTGATGCGTACGTGACATTTACATTCCATTTTTGTCGCTTTATGCCATCGGTTTTCCTACGGTTGTTCAAGTTATAAAATCAATCGATAAATTCCATTCGATAATCAAACACAAAAAGCATTCAATCGCATTTAACAGTTTACTGTCAGACCGCGCTGTCAACATTTTTTACTCCTGCAACCTGGTCGTCACATTAACTAAGCACACTAAAAATAACTGTCATACTACGACAGAAAACGCAGATTTCCGTCTTTTATAGACTGGGATTTTGGAACTGCAATAAGCGACCCTACCAAGTGTAACCTGGGTTTGGTCGTAAAGAATTCCATCAGGACGTATTCCACAGTTTCATGTGTATAGCTCCACCAATGAGTACCCCGAAAGACCAAAAAACCAACCATCCGAAACACTTGCAGTGGAATGCACTGTATTTATTTATTCCATTGAGTGGCTTAAATGGACTAGGCAAGACATTCCCAGCTAAAAGCAACGAGGCCCTCCCCTGAGTATCTTCCACCGGCTTCAAGAAACATCGCAACTCAGACGCTCAAGAGGTAAAAACCGAAGTTGTTTGGGTTTCACGGAATGTCGAATAAATAAAATCAGCCCGAAAAAGTAGCTTTCTGACAGAGCATGTTCTGTCAGTGTTTAAAAGCCTGTGCTCGTTCACTTAATTACTTCTATTGACAGGTTGCTCAGCTGATGTACACTGCGATCACTTACGTGTTTTGGCCTGGTTGCCAAACTATCGCTTCAGGCTACACAGTTGGCTGAACATTTAGACATCGGTTAGCTCTCCTGCACTGGTTACTGACAACTCGAAACAACAGTCTTTTTGTTGATATCCAAACTGTGGGCAGAATTTCGAATGCAGATGGCCGAAATTTGATCTCATAAATGGATCAGGGTCATGAATAGTTACTCGATTCGTGAATCGTGTTGACAAAGACCTGAACTGGATTCGACAGCTGTGAGTTGAGACAAAGAGTTTTTTAACCATTATCAGAAAGACTCGGTTCCACAAATGAGTGTGATTTCAGTGGCCATTTTCAACTGTTGCATGCCTCAGGGCGATAACACCAGGGAGTATGATACACATTTCTATTTTGAAGGCTCCCCTAGGTTCTCGAAGGAAACAATCAAAGGGAGAAAGTCGCCCACCTCTCTTGCAGAGTTACTTACTGGAGGGAGAGTTGTACTTATGGTAGACAAATGAGTAGTTCATCGATGCCAGTCATTATTTTATTTGATGAACGGTACCGTTTGTACCCAAGTTAAAACGTCTGCATGCTTCATTTCTCTTTGATGGACTGGCGTCGTAGGTGAACGTGCAGACGTACATGGGGGCAACAGTAAAACATTATCGGAACTCTAAGCATCAACTAATATAGGTTCACCGTATGATCAAGTCGTCACGCAATTCAGTCATGATCGACAATATGTTTCTGTTGCTCACCAGCCTTTTTTCACTTAACTCTTTATTTGTTCTTTTCCGAAGCTCGTAAGTTGCCTGAACGCCTCCAATGTGTGATATGTTTTCTGTAACTTTCGTTGAGCCCTTTTACTCTTATTGGGTGGATACAATGGTGTACCGCGGATACAGCCCACTGATGTTTGTTTATAACAGATTCTTCAGGTGCCTCTTTCCCCAGGTTAGCACAAACAGTCTGCCTCTTCTAGATAAGTTAGACATGAGCATAAATCACACCCATGTGATCATTAACTGCCCGACCTAAAGCTGCCACCCGGACGTGGAGGTCGGGCCTGAGTGCTGCAATGAGCCCGTGGGTTACAGCAGCTGTACCTTTGTTCCAAAAGTTGCAACCATTCCAGGAATGCCAACGGGGAGCAGTCATACCACTAGTAACGAGAACCCGTATTACGAGTATTCGCTCTACGAGGCAGTCTGGGGGTACAGTCGTACTGTCCTGTGCGGTAGGAGTGTGAAGGCAGTAAGGTTTTCTCAAGGTAACCAGCACGTCCATATTCATGGAAGCAGCGATGCTGCCTTCCCCGAGAAAAGACAGGTTAGAAGAGGTCGGCCCTAAAAACCGCACACTCCAACCACCCAACGGTTGACCGCGACCGCCAGGACATTATTCAATACGGTCGAAATACTTTTAGAATCAAAGAGTATGGCGCTGTTCAAAATGAATCTGCCGCGAACATCAACATCAGGAGTGAGACAGTAATGCCTTACTTTCCGCGCCCTCGGGTTAGGCCAACCCCTGCAGCCTAGCACGTCAGGCTATTGAGTCACCGGCTCCGGGCATGGTCCACAAAGAAAACCCTACTATCCGATGCCTCGCGGGTCAGACTTTCGAGTCAGAGGCTAGGGGTAGGTTTCCCGAACAAAATCCCCTTTCGCCCACTTCCTTGTGGGTCAGACTTTTGAGTCAAAGATGAGGTACCCCAACCAAATCCCCTTCCTCGGCCTGGGCAATCAGGAAGCATCATTTGCCCGCATTTGTCCACCAATGTCCCCCCAACCTCTTTCCAGCACACAAGCAAACGTTGCTGGGTCATTTGAGTTGCAGAGTCACAGTCTAAGGCTGACGTTCCTTCTGGGGCACATAACTTGATTCCGATCACACCATGTTGTGGGCACGACTGACAAATCGTTTCCCCTCAGGGCGTCGCAAGTCAGCGAGAAGCATGTCAATATACCATCTTTCGAAAACCTACCATAGCTCAACAATATCGATCTGAGCTAGCTCAACTACACTCTACTGTAAAGCAATACTGTCCTGGAAGTGAGCGCGTGGATCAAGAATGGTAAACGTGTGATGAACTACGTCAATGGTTTTAATTGTTGTCTGTCCGACTTCTCCGACTCAACCGCAAGACCACTGGATGTCGTCGAGATCGCTATCCATGACTGATGCCAGAAAATCCATACCAGCAACCAGTAAGACGACGCACGCAAAGCCCCTAAACGCCAAATAGTGAGGAGCCTAAGGAAAGACCGAGAGCTATGGTGGACATCGAAAGCTCAGGAGATGGAGGTTTTTGCAATCGGAAACAGCCGTGCTCAATACCAACTGATACGATCAACTGGCCCTGGGAAAGCAACGGTCAGTGAATCAATATGTGAAAAAGGCGGTTCATTAATTCATTAGCAAAAACGTCGACTGGAAGGATGGGCCGAATACTTCGAAGGGCGGTTGAGCTGGCCTTCTGCAGCACAGCCTCTGGAGATAGTGCATACGGGTGAATGGAATGTAAACCTTAATCGCTCATTGGAATAGGAAATAAATTACTGAAACGTGCGAAGGCACCAAGACCGGTTGGGCTGTATCCAGACTTCTTCAACGAAGGTGAAGAACCCCTAGTGACCCACCTAACAGTGCTCATTGGTGAGATGTGGTGTGAAGAGAAAGTGTCTGCAGAATGGGGCACGTCAACAGCTATTCCTATTTCCAAACAGGGTACGCGGAGGCTGTGAGAAAACCACCGTGGCATCAACGTGGTAGATCTGGCATTGAAGGTGCTCTACGGTATTACACTTCGAAGGTTGACTGAACACAGACAGAGACATGTCCGTGAAAACTAAGTTGGATTCTGTTCTTCAAGAGGATGCATTGGTCATATTTTCACCTTCCGACAGATTCTGGAACAGCGACACCGCTTCCAGCGCCCAACGACTTGAAAGCTACCTTTGAGTCTGTGGACCGTCAGCTACTATGGTGATGTCTGTGGAGCAAAAATGCCCTCCATAGCTTCTTGACCCTCCTTGAGGCGCTACACGCCAGCCCCCGCGGACGTGAAGGTCCACCTGAAGCCACCTGAAATCGTCGGACAACTTCCACAAATCTAGAAAGGTTCATGAAGCACGCCGAACTCGCTGAAGTACACGTCACATCAAACGTAGAGAAAGAAGAGAAAATTTGCTCTGATGATTTATAGACACGTTAAAAAGGGAAGCAATTGGGATAAAATTAACCAAAAAACCTGGAATTGGAAGGCAGCCATGTGCTCCTTGATGCCCAAAAGTCTCAATTTTGGTTACATCCCTTTTCTGACTGGCTCATTGCATAGGAGTGAGCCGGTGGACACTCGCGTATAGTAGGAAATGCCAAAATTGTTTGCGCTGAGTGGCAGGTGCATCCATCTGAACTCTCTGTGCCTGGTGTTAACCCCATATAAAAACACTAAGTGGTGAGGTGGAAAGGCAGTTTAAAAGCCATCAGCATGCCCAACCGGTGGCCTGTAATTGTCATTACAAGTGAGTACAACTGAACAGCCGAGCCCAAATTGCATGCAAAGGACCATTTATGAGAAGCACTTAAAAGCTTTGTCTAGCTGGTGCTAGCCACAAACCTCCTACAGGCGTGGACGTTGGTACTTCCATGGACGAAATCAAGACCGTCACTAAATATACTGCTGACATGAGGCCACTGTGAGAAAAGCCCCAACTAAGTGGTCAAGCTTGCGTCGACATTCCTCTAATGGCTTGGAATGTTAATATTGTAGACGGATAAACCTATTTGGAGATTCTGCAAAAGAGATCAGACAGCAGATGAGCACACTGGGATACGGAAGTGTTTCTGCGTCTTCCGGTTTCGGGAGGACGACTGTAACCTACGATCTTCCAGTATGATAATGCGGTGCTACACGACCAAGCTTACCAAAATGTGGGCACATCAACATAAGAGATTGACTTACTCACAGTAGGATGATGGATCCGAATGAAGGACTTCTGATTGCAGCAGGTTAAAAACTTTTACGCCGATTAGATCAAGGCCAACTTAAACGAACTTAAACGAATGCGAAGCATCGCCAAAAATGATTTGGTATCTAACAGAATTTTAAAAAAAAATAATTATTTGATTCCATACGTACTTCAGGATGTCGCTTAAGAAATTTTCAACTTTCGTGTATAGCATTTTAGAGAGAATGATTTTGACCGCGAAGGCCGATTAGATACCAAATTATATATATATATATATATATATATATCACATACACTAATCGGTTTGACCACCAACGTAAAAAATGTTTTTATGTGATTTTTTAAAAAGTCCAGGACCAAAAGGATATTTCTGATGGTTGTTCGTGCAGTTCCACGTTGACTTTATGTTTCACAGGTAGGCTCTTTCAGATTGTATGCTTCATAGGTGTTTTGCTTTGCTTTGCGTTGTACCGTATCTACCCGTCTGTCGTTCTGCTGGCCGGACAATATGCAGTGACCTTGTGCGTTGAAACATCATCTAGCCAAGGGACGTCTTTTGCCCTGCTACCAATATGAGGCATCTTAATACATTGTACAACTTTTATTGTTTTTCATGTAGTCGTTGGTAAGTGTTGAATTGCGTTTTCACGGGAAGTTCGCGTGCATTTCTTACACAGATTTTATTGTCTGCAAAACACGCTTTTAACAGTAACTTTCAGGAAATCTTCCCTATCCGTTTTGCAATCCGGCCCATCACAGAACAAAGTGAGTTTCGGATTTTCCATGCTTGTATGCCAGAGGTTACTTGATAGTCACTACTGTGAACAAGGTGATAAGGACCAGACCCTAAAAGTGAAATTTGATCATATGCACGAATGCGTAATTGATCCGAGTTGAATGAACTTGACAGAAGCGAATTAGAAGCAGTTGAGGTAACCAAAACTGCACGGCTCAGTATGGAGTCAAATGGTTATTTCATTTGCTTACAGGAACAATTGGAGAACAACTTTTGATACTCCTGGCTTCAATTTTCCCAACTTTGACACTATACGTCACTCAATTGTCGATCCCGGGAGTCGATACCGATACAGCTAAACGCAGACAACAGCCATTTCGGTTGGGTTTGTCCACTAGTTAGTGGCTAGAATTTTTTCCAGTATTCCACGACTCCACGGAACGCCTTATAATTACCAAATTATGGACAGAACGTTTATCAAGTACAAAGCATTCATCTACACTTTTCCTACTCTTCACTCTGAACATTGAGTGATCGCATCCTGGTACAGTCGCGTGGATAGTCCCGGATAAAGTGAAACTGACGCTAGAATGCTTCTCAAGGACCAAAAAGCTACCAACGGTATAAAAGTAGCTTAGAGGAAGAACTAAATTCAATCGATGGATAGAAATTTCTTCTGAGGAATCGTCTGTCGAGGAACCAGTCAACACGTGTGAGCATGTGGTGTGCGTCCCCTGACTGAAGGATGAGAGGCACTGTATCCTATCTGAATACAAGACAATCAGCCGCTCGTGGCCGAACGGTAAAGTGCGGCGTGAGTTCCACACTCCCTGGAATTTCATGAGATCCGCACTGCTGATGATTCCCAATCGGCATAGTTTAGCTTCACTTAGAGAAAAAAATCTCCAGCAAGAGAACAAGGTCTTAGACCGAAGTATTCGTATTAACCCTGCATGCCTTATGCCGCTGTGCCCAGTTCGGTGGAAACTGGGATTGCAAACACATTTTACAAAATCGTACAACATTTTATGCTTTATTTTCAACCAGCTCTCGGAACATGTGGTTATTTTGTGACCTTGTTTTTGAGTGGAGACACGCCATCTCAGTGCTGTAGGGCACCTAGCTGGTCAGCTGCTGAACGTGCGTCATGTTGAATGAGTGTGTCTGTTGCCAACTTCCAATCAGCAATACATGCTACCCGTATGTGCACGTTTGTACTGGGACACCTTCATAGAAGACACGGGTACTACAGCGAATCAGCTGGTTTTAAGCGCCCTATTCATCGCCAAACAATATCACACCCTCTGATTGATCAATCGCTCAGGAAAGTCAAATGCCCTAATTCACATTAGCATCCAGGTGGTAGACAAATTCTTGTACAAACTGTAACGAGTGGGTCAGACTACCCAGGACTTGTTAAAAATTTGGAAAGCTTGAATTTGTCAGCATCATTGAATTGGCTACATGTAGCGAACTAGTTTATGGATCAACTTAACTGTCACTTTTGGTTTCAGGAACGTCGGAAATAGTTGTGGTGAAATGGGGTGTGCAATGCAAAACAAACTCTTCATGCATTGACGAAAATGCCTTAATGAATAGGTCGTCATGATACAATAAAACCCGTTGTTCTGAAGTTCATTAGCAACAGATGTACACAGCCAACGCGACTGATAAATGGCAACAGCTATATGAACTATAGTAACCCCTTAACTCATCAGAAAATCAACTATAGCAAACATTGTAAAAGCGCACCCCCCTACAAACACAGACAGGTTATCTGAAAAGGTCACATTAGAGTCCTTGGTCGACTTTATTTCAGTGCCAACCGCCCTTCCACAAACAAATAGTGTTCACAAACGAAGACAGAAAGACTGTTATTTATTTTGTCCAATTATTTAAATCCACAATACTTTCACCCTATCAAACCTGCTCTAGTTTAACTGGACTGCATCAGAGGAAAAATACAAGTTTCGCGCTTGGTAGAGTCCATCAACAGTGTTTGGCTCAATCTTTACCGTGGTTTTCCTCCACTTAGTCCATTTTCGGAGCGGGTTTATTTTGATTCCTCCACGAGTGCACCTTGAAGAAGCCCTGTGGAAGTTGAAGGCGCCTGAAGAGGTTTTCACGTTTGGGCAACGTATGTGTTTGCCTTCATACCTTGAAAAACTATCCACCTACGATCCTGGATGTCTCGGTCAACTTGACCGTTTGCCAGGGTTTTTTTGTTCCACCACTACTCTTAGGATTGTTTGTGCAATAAATCTGGAATTGCGTTTTTAGCAGAAATTTGCAAGGATTTATGTTCTCTGTTCCAGAACTAAGTAAGTTCGAGCTGATATATATATATATATATATATATATATATATATATATAACTTACCTGAATAAAGCTCTGTCAGATGTTCTTGAAGTACACTAACAGAAGACAAGTATACAGAGATAGAAAATATCCTCAATTGTCTCATTTGATTACTTTAAAAACGCCGAGTGAGGATCTGCCGCAGAGTGGTGCTGAAGGGGTTTTTGTAACATGCATTTGCAACATGTCCAATCGAACACTGCACTAAGCCCATTTCAATTCCTTCTTTATTTTATCCATTCACACAGCAGTAGGTGGGTAATTTTGTCCATGAATTTAAAACTTACTAACGCTACCCATTGTCATGCAAGTTGTATTTGTTTTGTATAAAATTTAAATGCTCACTGTTCTTAGCAGGCAGGCAGGAACATAGTGTGTCACTAGAAATGATCAAACCAAGGCTAAAAATCACGAAATAAAGGTTCTGACAGAGTGTGCATACACCGAAGTCGCGAAAAGTAAAAAAGGTTTGATGAACGAAGGCCAGGATTTTACAACAGAACGATTGGTTGCGTTCATGTAGCTAATATAGGTAAGCATGGGGTTACGGCTTATTTCCGTCGCTATCTTATAGATGACGTCCGCATAACATTCCGCATGACGTGGAGCGAGTTTGTTTGGAATGCCTACAAGACAATCCTGCTTTTTATGCCCCATTTAAATGAAACATCGAACTGAATTCAAGCGGCTGGTGATGTAAAATTCAAAACTCAAGATAACTTATAGCGCCTACATCCTAGTCTTGGTTACAATTTTGTGCGCTTCTGCCTATAATGCAGAATGAAACTGTTCCTTCTTTTTAATGAAGAACCACCTCCCGTAGCCAACCCACGTAATTTATGAGGCATATTTTTGCTCAAACAATAAGTCTGTGGAACATACAACAAAATAACTAGTCTTCTGATAGATCTACGGATGTATATATAAATCGTCACATCAGACCAATGACCAGGCCTGTGATACGTAATCGTACTCTCGTGCTCAGTGTGAAGTGCTGAACAAAATTTTGGGGTACTTCAGTATCCGTAAGTTCCAAAAGCTTGCGTTCTTTGGTGAAAAAGAGTCGGTTGGTTAGTGATAATTTTGGTGATAATTTTGGGGAGATTCTGCAATTTTTAATGATACTTAGTCCTGTCAGTGCACCCAGTCTATGCTAAAAAGCCAAGAAATACTGCACAACTGTTTTATTCTTATTGAGAATTATCGGTAGCGCACATCTCACGAAACTCTAGAGAGTCTCGAACCCACGACCGAGCGGATAATAGTTTGAACACAACCGTTTGACCAAGACCTGCTGATCAGCATTGTGGTTAACTCACATTAAGAGAGCATATGGCGCCACTCATTTTTGATCCCGGGATCCCCACACTATCAACAATCTTTAAGTAGAGGAATAAAGTTCACATGATCAGCAAAACTTTCATCTGAGGAGCAAGTCAAGAACTGTGACTACGTGGTGTAAATTCCGTGACTGAAGGATGATTGCAGCTACATCCTAAGTGCGAGTTAATGAGACTGCTGGTCAGCAAAACAGTTAGCTGTTCAAAATACTATCCGGGTGGTCGTGGGTTTGGGACCTCCTGGGGCTTCGTAAAATGTGCACTTAGGCTGATTCTCGATGGATATGAAAAAGCTGTACAGTGTTTCTCGGGTCTTTGATGTAGACTGGCTTTCCTAATAGGACGTCCTTACAGAACCTGCTGGTCAGCTCGTTGTGATAAGCATGGAGTATGATGCATACAATTCATGCAGAATGTTTTCTGTAAAACGTCTTCCTTGGTTATTTCAAGAGAAACAGGATAATGATTTCATTGTGTGTGATTTGGCAATGACGAGGGAAGGCAGTACCTGAGGACAGTCCACTCCTCGAGGGCAGCCCATGTGGGCCCCTCACATAATGGAGACTAAAGCCCTCTCTTTTTATGATACTCTGCTACAATCAGCATTCGCAAAGTCTGCTCCGTTGTAGCACCCTGACACCTTTTTTTGACATTCTGCTCATACATTATGCAAAGCTCTTAGTAAGTGAACCTTCGTCCACTTATTACAGTTGAATAGAAGAATTTTGCTGCTATTCAGTACAGTTCAAGATCTTTATTGAAAACCTGTTGTTTGTGAAATATATCTGTTATGTTTCACTGGTGAAAACCGCATGTGGAGCATTAAATGATGGAGAGCAGTTTTGTACAGTAATGTTGGCCATACTGGTTGATATTGTGTTGTGTACTAGCACCAGTGTGTGAGGATATATACACCCCGAACTTGGGATATGAACCATCTTTATAAGGCTGGAGTTTTTTCCAAGAATCAATTTTGACTACAGTTTTATATCATGGCACAGAAAGTAAGAACACATCATTGATTATTTTTTGGGCCACTTTCATCCTGATTTCATCAAGTGGTACACATTAGTGTCACATAATTTGGCGCCGATTTTTTAGTGACTCAAAACGGCATACCGAGGGAGTGAATTATGAAAACACCACGCTAATAAGCCAATCAGAGTAGGAATAATGGGATATTTGGTCATCTGCGTCCAAGTAAAAATTTAAGCTAATATGGTTTCGAGGACTACGCCTACCCGACGGTGTCCAAAATCCGCCAAACAGGCAGCTGGTTGTTGAAGCACTTTCAGTAAACTTACGAATAGAATGTTTCACCAAAGAAATATGATGTGATATCCTAAATATCGTACTAACTGGAACATGAGGTCGATTTTACGTAAAGTATTCATTTATTATATATATATATATATATATATATATCATTGAAACCTGATTAGAACCTCTTGCTTTGGTGCACCTTTCACCACAGGTGTATCACGCTGCTAAAATACAAGCGTCGAATCATCACATGAGGGTTCCTTCTAACCAATGCTGCATTTGTAGCTACTCAATGAGCCAGTCAGCACGTGACCACGGGATATGGTTTCCGTTATCAGAGGATAAGTGGTGCAGTTTCCTATCTAAATGAGAGCTAATCACAATGACGATGAGCCACTCGTGGCCAAACGGTCGAGTGTTCAGCCACTTGCCGGGAGGTCGCGGGTTCGAAACTCTCTGAGTTTCGTGAGATGCACACTGCTGATGATTCGCAGAAAAATGAAACACCTGTACAGTCTTTCTTGGATTTTCAGCATGAAATGGCTCTACTGAAAGAATAAACTCTCCACCGAATTCTGTACTCAACCTCTATTCTGGTCCTCTTGCAGCCGTAATGCAATACTAAACATGGCTCTTTTATCCTTTTATCCTTTTCTTTCTACACATTTTGGTAAAAAAAACAGGCTAATCACCATTCCGCATTGCAAAAGATATGCATTTAAGACCTTTCCAGAATATCTTAATATGTCATACTGTTTTGGTTGTCAGTAAAAAAAACTCGCACCTGTCTACATCTGTGTTACTGGAAATCACAAGTTTACAAATTCTTGTACACCGCTCAAGAGTCGGTGAGGTTCAGCTATGACGACAGTATCCCGCATACAGCACCTGTAGCGATAGGCCGTCAAAATTCTATGATCGGTAATCATTAATGAATGTTTCTGGTCCGAAACCAATAGAATATCACATGCGATCATTTCACTACTCACTGGTGTGAATGGAAACCGAAACAAATCTTGTACACCGAGTAAAAAATGTCACCTTTCTCAACGAAAGTAATATGGGATATATGTTGTGAATATTCTGCCTAATTTAGAACCACGTGAGTTATCAACGTACTGCTCCATCTTTCGACCTACAATTTCCAGTATTTCATACGTTTCCGAAAAGTAACTGAACTGTACTGGATCCAGTATTCAGTGGTCGTAAGTGGCAGAGGTCTGACATCAGCCTATACCGGATCGTTGCATATAGGTTGAACAGCTTCAACCAAAATCAGTTCAGTTGGTTGCTCCCTATATTTACAAAGCAATTCGGTTTAACCCGTTCACAAATCAAAACCTGTTAGTAGTCGCATACTCAGCAGTTGCCAGTTTTCTACCATGTCATCACTCGAGTAAATGGCTGGTGCCACAGCATTTCTCACATTTCGTTTTTTAGGTCTGATCAGTACTTTACTAAATAATAAACGGGAAATGAGTCATCCATAACTGATCGCTATAACCTTTGATTGCAGGTCTGAGACAATAGTGTGGTCCGAAAAACGAAATGGAGAAGCGTCACTGATGTAGCAGTTTACACGAGTGATGAAAGTTGTGAGTAATATCTGGTTGAGTAGTATAGAACGCCATCGCTGCGTCTGGTGGATGACTGCTTTAGAAATTATTGAGTCGTTTTGCAGCTTTTGTTTATTATCACTCAACAGTCAAACAACATACGGGAAATTTTAGGAGGACGCTTGAGGATGCTGACTTTCCCAAAAACACTGTGCAACTAAGGTTTTTGATTTCTTGTCTGGTAGCTTATAACCGCTTAGTTTGTGTTTATCAATAAACGACGCAGTACTCGAAAACGCTTTTCCTGGCGCCGATGTCGCTACTGATTTGGAAGTGCCTGGCGACAAAACCACTGAAATTGATGCTTTTTAGATGACATGTGTTTAGTGTATATCAGAGTAGCACGTACGGCGGATTCCTACACGATTTATGGCATAATAATCTGTTGCATTGTATTATTTTCTGCAACTGACTCACTAACTAATACACAATCAATACCTCACTACTTTTGCAGTTTGGCGTAAGTAACTGGATCACCTGAAGACAATCGTTTTGTTAGTCTGCATTGATTTGGCGCCATTCTTGAAAACAATTTGTGTTTTCATTTATTTTGGTTCTTAATAGGCATGTGGGTTGCTTTGCAATGCATAGCAAATACAATCACTGTGTTATCGAGTGTAAAGTCCTTGTTAAGGCACACTTTCTGGCGTTATACCCAATTCGCTTGTTGGCTTCCGCAGCCTCCGTGGAAGACAGCCCGCTAAACAGAAAAGCTCACGAAAGTATGATTGGTCAGCCACTATTTGACTTAGTAATTTCAAAAGGCCCTCTTTCAAAGCTAGGCAACTCAATTGCAGGAACGTTTCCACAAAGCTGTGGTTTGGGATGAAATCACCGTATACCCTAGAAAATGGAAACCTCCGGAAATCTCATCTTACTGGTAAATCCTCTTGGAGAGGTAGCAACGTCTGGCAATAACATTTTCCATTCGACATTTTCCACTCCCTCAAATGTTTGAACTTTGCCATTTTCACATTCGCAAAATCCAACGCAGCAGTTTGTATACCGCAGCGCTGCCGATCGGTCCACTGGTCCAAATAGCTGGTCTAACCCCCTAAATTGTTTGCTAGAACCGTATCAAGAAGTATCCTTGTTGATATAACAGCTTCAGGTCGCATCAGTTCACTGAGGTAAAACTTGTGCTTTCCTCCTGTTCAGAGAGGCCGCCCAGAAAGAAGGCCATATCCAGAAGGATTTACCTTGACTTCATTGTCAGAAATTTAATCAGTTGCGATTCTACCTAGAAGATATCATCTTGCAGAAAACACCACTTTGTTTGATTCCTCGAGTTGGTGTTGTAAGATAACCGTAACTTTTTGTTCAGGTCAAGTGATTTGGACTAAGTTAGACGAACGATTATTTTCATAATGAGAAAAATGGAAAGATATGCATAATACTGTCGATGTAACGGTGAATACTACTGATGAGGCGAGAAAGTAGTCTATTGTCCGGTTGGGGCTCCGCCCACGTATCTGACGGAGAGTCAACGTTGCCGTGAAAATTATGGAACCGATTAGCAGTGTTCATCTTTAGTTGTTTGATATTCGAGGGACGCCCAGGTAATTTCAGGAGAACACTTTGGAATGCTCACATTTCAAAAATCCGTGAAGATGAGATGTTTACTTTCGTGTCTCAAATGACTTGTAAGTGCTTGGTTTGTTTGCCAATAAATAAATTTGCAGCGAAGTGACACGTCAGTAAATCTTGGTTCGCAATTCTTTTTGAGAAGGCTTATTAACTTGTACTGTTGTGGTTGTGTAGGGTGGAGCTGGGCACCCTAATCGCTTTAGAAAGTGGACCAGCGATTAAAATCGGCTTGTCTGTTCACATTTGATCTGCTCCTCCGGTGGGTCAAAGAAAGGTAGGCCTTTGCAGCAATATTGTATCGCATCTCTGCTGAGTTTAGCATTCGTCTGAACCAGGGAGGCAGTTGAGTTTTTTCGGACACAAACTCTAAGAAACACTTGTTTATCGGCATTTTTCAGTAGAAATCTCAATATAAAAGTCTTAAGTAAGCATGATAAATTATGCTTGCACAAAGAGATTAGAACCAAAATTTTCACATTTTTTTGCAGAAAAACCGCCTAGTAAGTGGGAAGGTGAATGACATCTGGTACAAAAATACTCCTGCTTGTAATCTAAGTATCTAATTAGCAACTGATTCGTAACGCAGCAAGAAAGTGGGCAGATTTACTGCGGTTAGCCGTCCACGTAAAAGTGATACATTGAAGTGTCCCCTGGAAGGTTTCTTGGAATTTTGCCTAGGAAATTCCATCGGATGCTGTGAATGCCACCTCAAACATCTCTTCTGACAAAAATTGACATTATTCTGCTGGAGAAAACTACTCATAACCCTAGTGAAATCTCCTCGACAGCCCGCGACCGGTTTTGCCATTCTTGGGGCTCATCAGATAGGCGCAGTTCTCTGGGTTCCGTCAATCTTATGTTCTACCTAAAACCAAATTGGACAGATCTCGATAAATACACTCATTGCATATCAACTGAGTTTTAAATGGGGACTAAATTAAATCTCTTATTTACCTCATTCTTCAACTGAATGTGCTGCAGAAAGACCGCATCATGTTTCATTTGGTGCAATATTAGGGAAATCGCAGCATATTTTCTTAAAGGAAACTACTCACCAAGTTCCTGAAATTTCTTCAACAGCCCACGACCGGTTTCGCCCCTCTTGGGGCTCATCTGGTGGACGCAGTCGTTGAGTCTCCGTCAAATCTATTTTTTGCTAAAACACCAATTTGTACGCAACTGTCAAGGTGTAATTAAACTGATGTTGACGCGGTCGTCATTCGCTTCTAGTTAAAGGAAGCATCAGCTTTTCCTTATAAGGGCATTGCAAAGGAAAAACCAAACGCTATCCATAGGTTTTTGCATTCAACACACCTGTCCGTATGCCGCTTCGGCACATTTACAGAAGAAAAGAAGAAAAGTGAGTGTTTACCACGCAGTTTTTTCATCATGCGAATTACTTTATAAATGTAAAAACGCACCATAAATTCAAAGTACTGAGTTGTTATACCATCCCTGTCATTCCTACGCACTGGATTTATGAAGAGAAACACTCGCCTCGTGTTTGTAAGCATTTTTTTCTGAATTTTTCTACACAATACAGCAAAAATAATGCTGTATAGGAGGTTAACTACATTACACAAGTGATGGGTGAAAGACAAGGGTTTTATGTCGAAAAGATAGGCTAGATACTGTAAGAATATGCCCTACATAGTCTTCGTTCAGCTGTTGCACCCCTTAGGTGCTTAGCTGCCATGCCACCCGGAGGGAGCACAAGGGCTGAGACACTGCCAGGTTGCCTAGAGGAGAAGTCGAGATACCGGGATTTAGTTCGAACCGTGGATCTTGCCGTCAGTTTTTCGCGCATTAGCCACTGAGCTATCTCGACCTCAATATTACATATAATTATGTGTATGTATATACATAATCAGCTAGTAGTGCAGATACACAGTCGGAGCTCTGGTTTTCACGAAAATGCTGAACACAGCTTTTTTCGACTCTGAGGTCAATGTTTGCATCAGCCCTGTAATGTCCCCCAATGAATACTTCAACTTAATGATGAGACTGATCGACCGTGCTAGTACGCGCTGGCATAAGTTTTGAAAAAGCATCTGCCACTCGCCGTACGCTTAGAAATGTGGGCTTGGCATCAACTCCAGACTATTTCGCTGGTTTATAGTCAACTGTGTTGGTTATTTGTACCCCCTGGACTCCAGACGATGCAATTGTTTTGATCAGGAGAGAGTGTACGGGATAAAGCAATCTTCAAAACAAACTGACCTTAAGAGGATTTTTTGGACACACTCATTGGTACATAGCAGCCTCATTCAAAAGTGACCACCTTGCCGAAGATATCAGTTCCGGTCCCTTAGCCATATGTTCTATCCACAGAAGTGCAGCTGCACCAGTATTTTCCATCTAAAGATCGATTAGCGTAGACGTGTGTAGCTACTACACACGTCCTGCCAACTCTGGTTTCAGAACCGACCATCGGTTACCAAGTGTTGTGAAAATAAAGCACCCGATGTGTACAACTCCGATAGAGTAACGGTAAATAAATGTGGTAAGAGCTACTGCTGAGTAGTTGCGAGGTGAAAACAAAGTAATACCCGATAATTACAAAATCGTGGATCAATTAGATACATTTACAAAGCTAAGTGACCTTTAGTGGATCACAAAATTGATTTGTCGTTTGAATTATTACCTTTGCGGACGTGTAGGAGTTAAGCAGAGGGTTCGGAGTTGTTAACCTACCAGTTGACCTGCTAGAAAATTTAGGGGGATCGAGTTAAGGCAATCGTCCACTAAGCGTTTAATCTATCCTCGGCTGTGGAACTAACGGATTTTCAACTGCTTGAAAAGTGCACAGTGACCTTAAGGAATTCATAATCTAACAAATATACCTTTCCTTTGGTTCGACGTGATTGCTATGGGGCTTCTTCACTCGGGTCTAGATTCGCGACAACAGCCCTGATGCACACTGGAGTTGCCACAAAACGCCCACCTCTGCTGCATCGAACACAGCTGCAAACATCGTCACGCGGTTTTAAGAGAACTGCCGGTGTGAAAAGCTATCAGAATCGAACGGCAAGCAGCAAAACTATTTATCTGGCCCGCGAATATAAGTAGTGTGATATCCACCACATATATTGTTACAGAAGAAAATAAAGGTAATTCCCTATAGCACTACAAGCTTTTACTTTTTTCCCTATGATCTCATTGACCTTATCACATTCTAGAGCCGGGTGAGTTAAACAAGCTAGAAAAACGCTTCGTCATATCGTTCACAATTCCCTTGCTCGCACCCCATCACAAGAAGTTGGAAGAACATATGGTCGGTTGCAAAAGGTATGCTGCGACGCTGTATAAGCTTTTAAGTGATGGGCTCTGAAGCATATAGGGACACACAGTCGACCGCTTCGATCGTTTGGTTGCCTCATGCCCCCATTTGGGGACGTATCCTAGCAAGATACACCGTAAATGCACTGTGACGCGTGCAACTCATCTATCCGATTTGGTGACGGGGCATGATAGTGAGAGGCATGGATCACTCAAACAGTAACGATGGTAGGGCTCCGTCAACTGTGTTAAGTGGGTCAGGATGACCTAACTCAATTTATATCATCTCGGAAGTTGCCCTTGCAAAACCTCCGGTCAAGATAGTTCCACCTGAGCGATAGTTTCTCAGTAGTATGCAGCCGCAGACTTCGTGCGTTAACTTAAAATCCGACATCGAGTTTTGAAGAGTTGATGAGGTCTGATTTCGCTCATCCATAAAACCTGCAAATTCAAAGGAAGGCCAACTTTATTCTCCCCTCTCACATGAGTTTAAGCTGTAAATCTTATCCGTTCTTGACAGCACACAAAGTCCTTCAAGTCATGTGACTTCCAGCGCATTAGTATTTTGTTTCAAACACGAACTATTCGACATAGTAAAAACTCCAAATGACTATTTTTCTAAAGCATCTGCTCTCAGTCAGCCCGGCCAAAATTCTAGCAATCACATGTATCCATGTCTAACAAAAGAATTTACCTACACGATTAAAAATTCAGTTTGGCTCCAAACTTGAAGATAAATGTTATATTTTACTAGAGAACATGACTGTCTGTGGGAGTGTGCCAGGATCCCAGATCACTGTCTCTCTGGCGGTATCCATAGGCGGAAGTTAGTATACAGATGCTATAAGATCCTGAACAGCTGAGTAGTAGAAAAAATATTTTCTTTATTGTGACGTGTAACTTGTGCACAAAAGGATCGGACGGGGTATCTTTTAATGAAGGTTTCGGAATTTTGTCCCCTCACCGCAAATCTGCCCAACAGTTTTTGTAGGTGGTAAATTTGACTTTTACCTGCCGATGACATATCCAGGCTGTCACACGAAAGTCAAAGAACAGCCGGGAATTTTCAGCGGAAAAATTGTCCATGTTTGCGGAGTTAATACAAGCTGTCAGGGGAACCCTTCTCTAAAGAAGTACACTATTGTGCCGTGATGCCGGTTGAGCTGCTCCTTCATCTTAAGAAAAGCTGAAAGGTGTGGAAACGTGTGTTACCAGAACACGCGAACACTGTCCCTATTGTACACTTTATGCAACCCAATGCACTGTAATCATTTCAGATAACTATTGCCCTTATGTAATTCGAAAAAGCTTTTGTGAGGCAGTACGAAATAACGAAAACCAAGTGAATGATAAGCTCAAAGTCATCCTTTAAGAGGGAATATGTAACTCCCATTGTCCAAGAACCGCCGAGTATTTTATTGCAGGGTAACGAGTAAAAACAACAGCAACGAAAGTAATATGGGATATATGTTGTGAATATTCTGCCTAATTTAGAACCACGTGAGTTATCAACGTACTGCTCCATCTTTCGACCTACAATTTCCAGTATTTCATACGTTTCCGAAAAGTAACTGAACTGTACTGGATCCAGTATTCAGTGGTCGTAAGTGGCAGAGGTCTGACATCAGCCTATACCGGATCGTTGCATATAGGTTGAACAGCTTCAACCAAAATCAGTTCAGTTGGTTGCTCCCTATATTTACAAAGCAATTCGGTTTAACCCGTTCACAAATCAAAACCTGTTAGTAGTCGCATACTCAGCAGTTGCCAGTTTTCTACCATGTCATCACTCGAGTAAATGGCTGGTGCCACAGCATTTCTCACATTTCGTTTTTTAGGTCTGATCAGTACTTTACTAAATAATAAACGGGAAATGAGTCATCCATAACTGATCGCTATAACCTTTGATTGCAGGTCTGAGACAATAGTGTGGTCCGAAAAACGAAATGGAGAAGCGTCACTGATGTAGCAGTTTACACGAGTGATGAAAGTTGTGAGTAATATCTGGTTGAGTAGTATAGAACGCCATCGCTGCGTCTGGTGGATGACTGCTTTAGAAATTATTGAGTCGTTTTGCAGCTTTTGTTTATTATCACTCAACAGTCCAACAACATACGGGAAATTTTAGGAGGACGCTTGAGGATGCTGACTTTCCCAAAAACTCTGTGGAATTAAGGTTTTTGATTTCTTGTCTGATAGCTTGTAACGGCTTAATTTGTGTTCATCAATAAACGAGGCGGTACTCGAAAAAGCTTTCCTTGTCGTTGATGTTACCATTTATTTGGAAGTGTCTGGTGACAAAAACACTGAAATTTAGGCTTCTTAGATGACATGTGTTTAGTGTATATCAGAGTAGCGCGTACGGCGGATTCCTACACGATTTTATGGAGTAATAATCTGTTGCACTGTATTGCTTTCTGTAAGTCCCTGCGCTTCTTCTAATCGGGACGGAATTTTCCACATCAGTATAGTACGCTACAATCTGCTTTGACATACTGCAGCCACCGTTCAGGGTAGATCTCATTGAATACAGACCACGACATTGTTTCCTCTCAGCGCTGAGTTTGTGTAAACTGCGTCAATTTGTGGGACTATCTGACACGCAAGTTACTTTGAGAACAATTTTGTTGGCATGTGTCAGTCATCCTTTTTTGTACTGCACTTTTAATATCTGTGACAAAAACGGATCCCTTACCATGTGTTTCTTCACGACGTGTTTATCTTCCAACCTGTTCTTTTTCAGAAACGGTTCACCGTAAGTCTTTATGCGTATCAAAATTACCTCTAGTTCTTTCGGTTATCTGAATGTTGGTTAAAAGCAATATTATCGCAAACTGTTGGTATTGTGAGGATATTTGAAATTTTGAAATGTCAATAGACAGCTCGTTTTCTAGATACAGCCATTCCATGCCAAACGGCCGAGTTTCACTGTGCCGTTGTTCCATCCTTATTGGAAATCATAAGATGTGCACATCTCACAAAACTACAGTGGGCAGTCTCTAGCTCGTGACTTCCCAACCATTAGTTTGAACAGTTCACCGTCTGGTCAGGAGCAGCCAATCAGCAGAGTGATTATCTCGCACTCAGTATAAAACGCCGTCCATCCTTCGTCACCATAAAATTTTAAAATATTTCACATATTAGCAATCAGTTGTTCTCACTGATTGAGTTGATGTGCATAAGTTACTGGCAAATCCACGTGTTTTTGTGATCCTGTTTTCACATTTCATGACTTTTTGTCAGTGATTAAGTGTATTCTAGGACTTAGGTGAAGACCCCTTATTGTAGCCAGTAAATCTGTAGAGTGACTTGAAGCATAGGCAAATAGCACATTCCCCTCCCAGGTAAATTTACTTCGAAAATAAACCAATCTTTGTCAGCTTTGAAAGTTGACCCTTACGGAATTGGGACGATTTAATACCATTGTGAACATAATTGCTACTTTCAGTATGAGTGATGAGACGTTACTTTCGACAAGCAAGCCTCAGTCAATGGATTCCGCATCGCCCCTCCAAGGAATTGATGTTTTTCTCTTGAAGGGCTGATGAGTGGACCGCATGAGGAGCTTTCTGTATTTGCATGACCAAAATCCAATGAATGCTTGCTTTCATACTTTGACTAGATTTAGTTTTCCAGCCACTCAACATCCGGAAGATATGAAATTAAGACGTAAAAAAATGATAAACTGATCTTACATGATGGCCGTTAGCTTCAGTTAGTTAGTGCAGTACGATGAAATACGTTTGCTATCCAGTCGTAATTGAATGGAACTGAACAAATAACATTTTTATGAATGAGACGCAGCTCAGTATTGACGCATTCACTAATTGTAGGATTTCGTACTCATACCGTTCTCTTCTAAACAGTGGTTCTCCTGCCCAGGCATAATAACTCCGTCCTTTCGGCACTAGATCAAGAATTGCGTCTTAGTTAAGCTCACCTGCGGGGCATCTCCCTGGCTGTGTCGGGATCCGGAACCTGACTTTCCAACAAGTGACGCAATCGAGTTTCAACCATGAAATCAGAGAACGATGTGCAAAGATGCATCATCAACATGTTCACGCTTAAGGACGAAGAATATCAATTTAAGAATCATCGTTGATGCGTCCTGAGTGCGGGAACCTGACAGGCAAGCCAGCCGATCCACATAGCTACGACAGCCACTGGAGTGACATTCGAGTCCCTGGGTGAGCCCACCGCACCGCTGAAGCCCGAACATGTTTGACTGATCAGAGGTTATAATTCGGACGCGTCCACCGTGTGCTGCGGGAGAATGTTCGTAACGTGCTCACGTCGCATACCAGATGTTCCGGGTTTCAGTGCCAGTGTAACGATGTATGCTACTGATGAAGCGCGCGAGTAGTATTCGGCTCAAAACGCCCTCCCTGAATCTGTTGAAACGTTGATTTGGAAATCATTGTGGCAATTCAGAGCGTCTGTTCACTCTCGTATAGAACTCAGGCGACATCCAGTAAAGCTCAGCAGCACACTTGAGGATGCTGATCTTTTTCAAAAACTGCGCAAATGAGGATTTTAGTTTTGTGATTGATCGCGTGTAACTCTGCACTCGAAGACGCATTTCTTTTCACCAGTATATTCACGAACACGCGTTACTTATAAGCGCCAACAAAAACGAATTTATGGTTCAGTGCTTTCTTTTCTTGATGGTGCTTAGGTGACTTAAGTCCACAAGGTAGAAGGCAAGGAAAGAGAGGAATGTGAATACAACTGTTACGGCTGCCACTAATACTAGGACTGCCAACAAATAAGAGGTTCCCATACACTCTCCAATTCTACTTAGTTTACTGAGTTCTCCACTAAACCCACCTGCCAAGAAGAATGCACTGGAATCACGGCGAAGTGTGGCCGTATTTCTGGTGACAATTAAATTTGCGATTGTCTTATTCCCTGTTAAATGACAACTTATCTATTTTCGGAACTGGAACTGTTACATTGTTTGGGTAGCAGGATGGGTTACTTGAAGTAGACTGCAGCGAAGAAAATCCGAGGAGTGAGGTCGCCGTTTGAACCGGGGTACCTTCCCCTAGAGGATAATCATTGTGCGGTATATTCAGCTTACAAAACATGAATTTTTGGTCACAGTGAATTTGATAACAAGTTGTTAAATAAAGTCATTGTACGGTGGTGGCTCAAGTTTCTGGTCCTACAATGGTCACATCACCACTTTTTGCATTCTGTTCTGAATTTGTTGGCTCAAAGCTTTCTCGTTAACCGTTGCAGTCCCGGTCGGAAATGTGGGTAAGATTTGCGCATCAATATCCGTCAGCCAAGACCTCGCTGAGTAGTCATTATGCAGCAGAGGTGTCTCCAGATTCCCAGTAAGAGTTTATTTCCTCAAGAGAGGTCGATGCTTAATTTTCGAATGATCCACGAATATACCTATATTGCACGCGAAAAAAAGTCCTCAAATCATGTCTACCTTCACCTCATTTGTAGTTTCTTACTGTCATCAAGAAGCACCGGACAAAATAAACCACTGGATTCCAGTCCTAACTCACATTTTGTTAGTCTGAAATATGAGCGAAGAGTCTTGTTCATCAGGTTAGTTGTTTTTTTCTTTTCTCAGTGGGGCTGACGAAGAATGTCACTGTCGAGATATCACGAACGTGGCAAAATAGGCCTGCAAAGAAGTTTTGGCATTTAAGACTTTGTAAAGTTTCACCTCAAGTTGACTTGGCTTTCCATGGTGCTTATACAGCAATACGCACTCATATCCTAAAATTTCAAGGGCACTTTGAGTTCTCCTATATGGGTTGTATTTGGTGATCGAGGAGCTTTAAAGGTTTAAGTACCTTGTATACACTTGAAACTCACTTCAAATAGTTAGAGAATACAAAGTTTGATAGCGAAATTTCGTAAGCCCTGCCCTGAGAAATTTGTGTCCGTTGAGTCTTAACGTAGCTTAGGAGTACTGTGACTTTATCAGGAAATTTATGTCTTCTCTATGTGTTATTTACACCGTCGTTGGTAAAACGGGTCATTACAAATGTGACTACAAATTCGAATTACCACCAGTTTTCCAAACTGTTCACAAATAATGAATTGCCCATCGGTTCCCTTCGTTTCTCAACTGACTGGAAACTATGCTTCTCTAAATGACGAGTTGAACAAAACCGGAGAAATTTAGAGAAGAATAATGATCTTGAGAGCTTTTGCTCCTATCTTGGCACCAAATGGTTTCCTTCTATTTTAAAACCCTCAGTCTAACATTTACGGGATAGGACAGAAATCGGTTTGTTTATTTGTTTATTTATTATTTGTTTATTTGTGGCGGTTGTTAGCAGAGCTGCCGTTAAGAGGAGTTAGGAAAAGGGCATTGGACTAGAGTATTAATTTAAACAGCAACCAGGTAACCAGGGGCGAGTAAAACCAACTGAGTTGAGCTGTGCGGACAATTAGAATCGTAGGCTTCAAGAATCGAGGCAGAAACCCAGAAATTCGGACAGAACTATTCAGTCCAGGGTGGAGAAATGACGGTTCAATGGAGACTAAGATATCGCACATGAAGTTTTTCATTTCTTTGTGTGTTCAGATGTTTCTCTGGGTGACACTACAACAATCTCACCAAGCCAAATGCATCCCCACACATTGTGGGATGTTTGAAGTTCAGAATGCTAAGTTTCATTACCGTTGAAATTACCTTCTTCTACCCATAGTGTCCAAACCAAGTAAGAGTGGAATCCAGATGTTTATGTTTCCATTACGCGTTTTCGCTGCCACAGCAGAGTACATAAGTTGTAGAATGGAAGCATTAAATACCGGTTTGTTGGACAATCCACAATTAATGCTGCCTAAAAACAACGGAGTGGACCCAATCCTTTGTTTTTTTTATTATTGATACTACCAATATATTCGTATCCCCATGCAACCTAAAGCCATCAGACTGATTTGACGATGGCAGTTAAAGTCACTGGACCATTTTAAGGCAGGATGTGGATGTATGTCGTTTCTCCAATGGATGTGTAGAAAGCACTGTTGCATGTCCTATTAACTGTTTCATTTGGAATGTCAAAGTTAACCTCATGTGTGGTTTCGAGTCTATAGGAGTTTTTTGAGTGACTTCGTTTGGCCCACCGGAGCCGTCTATACCTGTCTTACTGTAATAGTTTGCAGGCATCTTATGATACACGTGACTCCTGTTAAGTTTCTTATTAAAAACGCCATGCGACTAACCCTATGACAGTAACAGGATCACACACCTTCGTTCAGGTGGAGTCCACGGGAAGCTTCAGACCACTTAAACAAAACACGTTGCATCGGTCCACGCTGGGCCGCAGGCGACAAGCGATTGCGGGCTACAAACTACTTTCCACGATGTTCACACTAATGCATTTTACATGGAAAATTCAGTTTCAACCTAGCACAATTTGAAAAAGTAGCCAATCCAAACGTTTTTAATAATGCTCAGATTAATTGTAAAAATTGCGTTTTTCGGAAAGGCGCAGAGAAAGCTGCAACGGGGGGTGAGTCTAAAATCTTTTAGTTGACGCTGCACCCTTTTCTACGGATAACTGCATCTCCTGATAAATTCTGGTGTCCTTTAGGCCAGAAACACAACAGTAGGTTCAAAGAGTTCAACGCATACTGAAGGAAAAATTTCTATGCTGGCTTGTGTTTATTATTTGGATTTCTAGTTATCTCGGCCAAGTCAATGGGAAGAACAGTTACGACTTATTGTCTCCTGCCCAAACTTTGCTTCATCGTGAAGGCTACAGGGATTAACGGCAATGAAAACCCATCTTTAATTTACGCTCTACACTAGTAACTGTTGTTTTCTCCGACCGAGATTTGCGCAACACCAAATATAACAGCATTTTAGTCAATTCTAAAACAACTGTCATGCGTTTTTAATCCATTATTGGGGTTGAACCTTACTAGCTAGAAGTCTGTAATGTTGCAAAGTCCTTAGTCGGAAAATTTTGCTGATAAGTTTGTGTTCCTAATAAAATTTATCAGTAGTTAAAGCTAGTTATGCAAAAGGTGCCTGTTAGTTTCTGGTAAAGAGCATGTGAAGCACTCAATTTGGTGTTAACAAAAGACTCAGTTGAACCTCGGCTGAATCCCCCAACTATGATATTCTTTTGCAGTCGAATGTGCCGCACGAAGGCTACTTAGTGTTCCAGTTGGCACGACCTCTGAGATGTTGCAGAATACCTTGACGGAGTACGCCACACAAAGTTGCCGAAAACCCTTCAACATCGCGCTACCGGTTTCCCATTCTTCAGGCCTCATCAGGTGCTTGCACTCCCCGAGATTCGTAGTAGTTTGACAACCAAATATGATACCGGCTGAAATATGAAGCAATGAGTTGAGGAATATCATAGGCCTGAGATTCACCTGGAACCCAAGTTAAGTTCCCCTTTAACATCAAATCATTCTACAGCTGAGCGTATTTCGCGAATATCGTGCAACTTGGGTTCAAGCAGGACATAGGGTTAACGAAAACTCGGAAACTGCGCCCATGTGATGAGGCCTAACAGAGGCAAAGCCGTTAGTGTGTTATCGAAGAGTTTTCAGCGATCTGATGAGTAGTTATTCTCGTTCTTGTCGTTTGCCCTTTTCTTGTACTTTCTCCGTACATTTTGATTTTGAACAAGGAAAACCTGCTGGACCGGCACGCACTTTCTACGCTTCTGTATTTTGTGAAATAGCGAGAGCTACGTTTCAAATACAGTGAGCGCTACTTCATCTAGTGCCTTTGGCTCCGAAGATTAGGCTTTTCCAATCTCTCTCTCGTGACTAAAGCCGGACAACAGGGATTGCAGCGATGAAAGGCTCAGATGATCCTATAGTTGAATAGCAATTTCGTCGTGGTCTCAACATGATAACAGTATTAGTGAATGTCTGGACGGGTCGCAGACACGTAATGAGAGATTTATAAGAAATATACTTCTTGCCAAGGGCAGCAAGATGCCAGAGTTCTTTTGTCCTATGATCAACTTATTACACCGGCCCGATGAGGAACGCCTTTTAGAGAAGAGAAGCAACGTTGTAAACTTCTACCTTGTACAGCAGCCGGTCAACGCTCGAAGCATCAGCGCGCCACACAGACATCGGATGTTGAATGAAATTCCCAGCTAAAAAGGTTATGCCCACCTCACGTATACATCATGCTGACACTAAGCAAATGCCACGCTTTTCCGAACCACAGGTGGTGGGGCAATGCTAACAAGCCAAACCAAATTATTTCTCACCAATTAAGCACATCATCTAATTTATGTGCTACGGAAGGTAGCTTATGAAACCACTATTTTACACAACTAAGTGAAGGGATCAAAAGATCATAATCAACTCCGGTGCTCAATCAGCCGCCAGCGTGATTTGTACATGAGCATTATATGTTTTTTCTACTGGCTTAACCTTGCAAGATTTTGATGTTCCTACAATGCCCATTGAATTGACAACCAACAGTGTTTGCCTCGTTAGTTCCATCCTCCATATCACCGTCCATGAATTCGTTCACTAAGACACAAATGGTAGCACGCTTCCGCCTTGGAACGCTGCTAGGACTACCGCAGCAGAGACAAGTAAACCTCTCATTTGACAGGGTCAGTATTGCTGTCGCGTCTCCTCGAGTGGGGACAATGGATGTTAGACATTGCCAACTGTGAGTAATACTATAGTTTGATGCGAATTATTATTACTGCTCTCAGCTGGTGCTAATGTTGAAGCTGCGGGTGAGTCTCATATTCATTCATTGACTACCCTTTGTGACTTCCGTTCACCATGGCTCATTCCCCCAGCCATCGGATCACGGTCCTAGAACTTTCGACCACCTGAAACTTTATTTTCATGGTTTCGGGATTTTATACTAACCTAGACTACTTTGAACCCATGTGTGATGTAATGGACAGTGTCCTAGGTTAGGTGATGATCGGGTGGTGTACGGTAATGGGATGCGTCCTGAATGTTAGTTGATTTAAAAAATACAAGGCGTAAATTCCTATTACTCGCGAAAGTTATTCACAAGGGTAGGTGGGGCGCACAATTTGGGAGCATTGACATGTGCGGTAATCGCTGGATTGGTTAATAACACCAAATAACCCTTACTATGAACGAAGCACGAATGTGAAACACACGTGGAGCTAGTGAAAAGTTGAAGATTGTCCAGAAAAGTGTAGAACAGCACAGTTCTCTAGGGCAATGGGCCCCTCGCTTGACCGAATGGTTGTGCAAACTGGACGAAAAAAGTGAGCTCAGGGATGCCTTTACTACGACAATAGTGAGAAGATGTAGAGAGGGAAGGTATATCCTGCCAGTGGAAAGGGTATTTAGAGGGTTGGTCAGCAAAGGCGGGTCAATGAGACATGGAACTCTTCGATGCACTCTGTTTACGTACTGGTGAAAGGAGGAAAGCCCTTCGCCGCGGAGTCGTTTAATATAAAACATCAACTAAACAGTACAAACTACTGGACAGGAAAGTAAACCTCTCCTATGCACCTTGTTTTTAAAAACTGAATATCCTCACGCGTCTTCTTGAACTTTTGTGGATATTCATTGACTATCACGCAATTGTAAACGAACGCCGCAAAGCAGTTCCACAAGTTCCGTAATAAACCCCACCTTCCATTAGACGCGAGGCGGAGCACGAAGAAACCACATACTACTTGTATGCCCCATCAGTAGTAGTGGTTACACTGGTAGTTCCGGTTAGTTAATTGGCCGTTTATCAGGTGGCAAGTGATCCGTTCACTGGTTTGGCATTTGACTTGCAAACCTTTCGTCGCCATAAGAAGAAGGATTGTCCCAGTGCAGTTGGGTGGATGATTTCTACACTTGTTGCGCTCCTGTAGCCTCTAAATGCCATTTGATGTATATGTATGTAATAAGTTTTCAGATGAGACTGTCCCGTAAATGAAGCCAACTTATACTGGAAAGCCAAGAAGCGCTGTGTATCTGTTTCATCCTTATTCTGTATCATCTGAAGTGCGCATCTTATGAAACTTAAGGGAGTTTCGAATCCGCGATCTCCGTTCCTAAATCCGCATTCACTACCAACAGTCTATAAGTAGCACTGAGCAAGAATAATTTCACAAGATGAATGAGACTTCCATCTGGAAAGTTGGTACTGGATGAGACAGTTAACATCTGTGGCAACATGATATGGATCCCGCCATTTAGAATATTTGGCACTATATACTGTCTAAGTATTAATTACTCACATTGCTGATAACTCGTTCGTGGCGGAAAAGTTAAGCGTTAAGCTGTAAGCCGGGAGGTCGCGAGTTCGAAACTTCCTGGAGTTTCGTGAGCTACACACTCCCGACTTTTCATTGTAGATCATCGCCCTACCTACCTGAAAACATATTCGTCTGGCCATATTCGCCGCACCATAACTCCACCGTTTTGCTTAGCCAAAACGTTCTGAAGCAGTGACTAGTTAGTAGGTTTCAAACTTTTCTCAGCCGACAGTAGACGGCATACGTTTTACAGGAAACACCGTCGTACGAATTCCTAACATGTACAAGAGAGAAGGGATTGAAAAGCCGGCTTGATGGCCAAGTTGGCTTCTTTCAGATCATCTTTAAATTGCTCCGTTTGAATAGTACAAGCTAGTTTCTTTGCTTCGTAGCTAAATCCGGTAAAGGCGGTAAGTAAAATGATTGATCGGTACTTAAATGAAACATTTAGTCATTAGTGTATACCACCGTAACCAACTGGAGCAAGGCATGCTCAAATTCTAAAACACACCAGTGATAACGATCAACAAATGGTTAGTTTTGATGATTTGGACTTTGTATTTTGTCTGCTCGAGTAGAAAAGTTAACTTGTGGCTTGTTAGCTGAGCCAGGAAATTGCACTGCAAACGTTTCACTAATGGTCAACTTAACATCATTAGTGGCTTGTGGCTAGGGTGGATGTGTGTGTGTGTGTTGCGAGCGTGTCTAGTGTTGCAAGACTTCCCTATCTCAAACTGACCTTTACTCATCGGCTGTGGTTGACTGCGAAACTTGATTCTGACCGATCATGTATTCTGTCGTACGCTTTGGTCTGAGTCTGGTAGAATGATGGTCTGTTCTGACGGAGTCATCCACAATGGTGAACAAATTAGATTTTTCGGAAAGTTTCACGTCTACAAAGTAGAATTTTGAAACCGATAAATCTATGGACGGTTCAATGTAGACGAAGAAATAGCTTTATTCATTGCCAGGAATACGCAGCTTCGAATGCAAATGACCGCCGGAACAAAATTTGAGGCCAGATTATTTCCAAGCAAGCTGAGTATAAAGGCTTAACTACTGACGGTGTTACTAGCAGTGACAACTGAAAAAAAACCGGCAAATTCACCGATAACCAATAGCAATTAGGCTAACTTTGACCAGATATGCGCCCCTTTCAAATTAACCCCCACAAACGGGTCCTCCTAAGTGGACCACTTGATCCCGGCTTCATGAGCTTTATTATAAGACTGATGGACACAACACCAATCCAATAGTGGACCGGGAGAGTTGCACACATTTGGCACTTCAATCCTTCAACAAGGATTATCTTTTTTGGCATAGCACTTAACTTTGTCTGACTGGGATCAGGCGAGATACTCAAAGTTCATGTTAAGCTTTACCAGCCAAATCTAATGGTTGGTTTTTCACTACCTAGTGAGCTTAGAAAGTGAAATGCCCGCATTAAATGTTGGTCCCGTGATCCCATCTTGAATTCTAACGTCGAGCATGAGTTTAACGCTAGTTATCCTAGTGCCTGTGGCAAACGTTCGAGATAGCTCAGTGGTTAGGTCACGAACATACTAACCGGAAAGTCCGTGGTTCTGCATCTCGACTGCTCCCGTCTAGGTTTGGGCAGCCTGGCAGCATCTTAGCCCTCGAGCTTCCTTCGGGTGGCATTGCAGCTAGACACCGATTGGGTGGTACAGCTAAACGAACGACTTATCAACAGTGCAGCCACAGTAACCCGATGAATGCTTAGTCATTTGGTGCGTGTCCTATACGCGACCAGTTCTCGAAGATAAAGTGAGTATCGCGGAAATAAATTCATTTGCAAGTTACATTGACCTTAACCAGAAACTCAACAGAATCTTTCGTTTATTATATTCTTCAGCTAAATGTGTTGCACACAAGCCGCTTCATGTTTCACCTGACACGGCGTATAAGTTGTGTGTGACGTCATGTGAAATAAGTATGATTACATCCAATGTGTTATGAAAGGAACTGATGGCCTAATCTCAAGTTGTCAACAATTAACACTGTAAGAATTACACTATGAAGCCCCATGGCATTTCACCTGCAGTTTTCTAAAGGCAGTCGCGTATATTACGTGCGTGTCAGCTGGCGAGATCCTGAATTGTACCGTGCCACGCAAGTTTGATTTTTCCGGAAGAATTTATTGCGGGTAAATCCCGCCCAAACATTTTCAACAACCGACCAGTAACCCCATTCTAATACAGGTTATTGAGCAGGCTCCTCAAGGTAGTTGTAAGCCGATTACTTCGATAATACAAGCGCGGAAGAGCATCGAAATGCAAACTGTTTACTCTAGGCTCAGAATATTTTTATCTGCTGTGTGAAATTCTTTTTTTAAAAGCGGGAATGACTAAATGGAAGAGCTTAGTCTGTTGTTTATTATATACCACGTAAAATGCAGGATATGTTATGTAATAGATAAAAAGTCGATCTCTGGGTCTATTCGGCTGCCATATAAAAGTGCCGATGTAAACAACCACTCCGCATATGGCCCCGGAAAATACTGAACGGATCACTGACGGGGTTGTTTTTCGACGAACCACTGTACTTACTTCCATAGGTTAAAGTTCTTTGTTTGTGCTTGGGAGTTTCGTCATTGGAAAGTGGAAATCAGTACGCACTTCTGTCTTGCGTTCTGGAAAGGCACTCACGAGAATTTCCACAAGGAGCCCTCGCCCCATGATTAGTCCGAAACCCCGAAGGTCCAGTATGTTTGTGATAATGAGACGCAGGATGCAAGGTTCAAGTAGAAATAAGGTTGGAGGAATCCCGGAAAATACGCCTAATCGATGGGGTCTACGAAGGGTGAAACCGGTAGTGGACTATCAAAGAGTTCTCAGCAAACTTATGAGTAACGTAATGGGTCTAGGAAATGTATTGCGACATCTCGAATATCGTCTCAACCGAAACATGAGGTGGTCTGCGCGCAGTACACTCAGTCAAAGGATATCATAAACTAAAGATTCGGCTGGAAATCTGTTGAGTCTCCTAAACAAAGCAAAGTTACTGTGCAAGTGAGTGTTTTAGCGAATTCCGTACCGAGTCAAGTAGACCATAAGGTTGACGAGAACTCAGGGACGGGACCTACCTTATGAGCCCGAAGAAGGGTGAAATTAATTGTGGGTTGTAGAAACGTTTTCAGTGAACCATATGAGTAATGATCCTCCTTGACTGAAAAAGTGTAAGGATCCAGATTTCATTCGTAACAGTTTACACTTAAGCTGCATAGTCTATCCGTTGTTGCCACTGATTATGAGGATAGCGCATGCATCCTGAACCAAAAAAAACATGTTAAAAAATCCGAAAGAATGTGCGTCCCAACTCAACTCTGTATTGTGCCGCACCCTAGATCTTAGTTTTTTTCATCAGGATGGAACGTTGATTGTGTTCTGTACAGTTTTGTAGCAAAACGTTGATGGATGACCGATAGTGAGAAACACGTAAAGGTGGACACCAGCAATAGTAATAATTAACAATAAGAATTAATAATAAGAATAAATAATAATGGAAGTCAGTTTTCTTCAGGTAAAACCAAATTCAACATGAGACCTAAAGCTGTGTTTACATATACTCACATTGAAAAATGGTGGTAAATCACCCGGACAAACAGTAAAATTGTTCAAGCCAGCAAATCGTTAATGAAATAATAAGTAAGCAACCTGTTGCTATGTTGCTGCTCGTTTTTTACGCGATATACTAATCATTCAACTTAACCGCAAATGCTGACATTTTCACAGTGATGCGGAAGAGTAAGCCCCATGTTTTTCCTATTTGCTATCACGCACCAAATACCAAAGTTGGTTTTATGTGCGTTTTTCTGCGTTTTACTGGACATCAGCTTGTCAATACTCGTGGGCAATTTTATTCCACTGATGTGTGAAAGACATGATGAAGTTGAGGAAAGGGAACAAAGGGTGGTGTTGTGTTCTGTAGCAGGGCAGATAAATTCCAAGTTTGTTAAACTATGGGGAATTGGTTCGGACCATCCCGGTCGGGACATGAATTTGTCAGCCGTGCTCAAAATGGCAGGACCGCAACCTTGCCCACATTACACCTGTGACTGACAGCAATGAGCATCACCTCGTTGCGAGGGTACCTTAACAGTTGTCTACTCAGGCTGAAGAAACCTGCACACCATTGAAATATCATCGCTCGACGACCTGGTGGGACTAGACTTCAAAAGATGTTAATGCACGAGTATCGAGAGGATGCAGTTACACGTGGAGAAAGCTTTCTGACCAGATTTTGTAACGCGCAGTAATTTTCAGGCTTGGTGGACGACTTCTCGGAAGAGGATTTTTGTTCTACTACGCTTGTACAAGTGTATCCAGCTTTTGTGTCAACTAAGCACGTGTTCCAATGTGTTTAAAAATGTGACGTATGCTAAAGATAATCTCGAAATTTACATAAGGTAAAATCATTTAGGAATGATCCGCGAACAAAGGAGCAAACAAGAATTACGGTTGCAGCAGGCGAATGCTTCAAGAGACCCCAACTCTACTGAATACTGGGTGGATATGAGTGAAAGTCTAAAGATATGAGAACATCTACTACTGTTTCACGGGAACAATAGAAGCCATAATGTCGAAAAATGTGGTGTAGTCAATTACTACCCGTGAACTCTGTCGCGTTGCTTTTGTTGACCCCGGCAAACATTTCGCCCGGACTCCGCCTTGCCATGTGAGGCGAATGAATGCCTCACATTCTGGAATAGTTTAACAAGAATGAATGATAGCCAGGTAGTAGAATCAAACGCCTTTAAATCTTAGAACAACTCATCGTGAAGTGCGTTAGCAATCGTTGATTTTTAAACCGGCTACATGCAGCAAAAATTGATACTAGTGATCCGTATGCAGGAAGTACCCTTTCGTTGTTCATAGAAGTGTTGGATCGTTTGTTTCCATAAAAATACCACAATCCTTCTGTTCCATCTGTTGGTACCTATCTGAGCGTCTGACTGTTTTCTACTGCCTGGCTCAGTCTACCAAGCACATGCATTTCCGGTTTCTGTGGAGAATTTCAATTTTCGAAGTGGGATTTGGGTTTGCTGATCACTCAAAACGATAAGTCAGAAGTTACAAATAGCTGATTGGAAGATTTTGAGTTAATCGTTCCTATATGGGTTCCGGATTCTTCGGCTCTTGTTTCAACATCTGTTGAGGCAAAATGTTCACTGTTTACCAAAGACGCTCGTGTGTTACTTAAATTTGTTATCAGTATGCATTTGATGAGGTCTCAAGGCGGTGATTTGAAGACATGCGATCAAATACTCTACTAATCATGTTGGCGTTTTCTGTCTTGTCATATTCAGACACTGTGTAAAATGTTCGTTAAAAATATACATACAGTCCACCGCAATGATAGCCTGAAGCAGACCTATTCATTGCATGGATGAATTGTTCACCAAATCATGAGAAATTAAATTTTAAAACGGTATCCACATTGGTCACGCCAGAAACTGAATGCCTATGCATTCGAAGTTCAATCTGGATGACAACGTTTTATTCACAGATACCTGCGAAACGCAGTCATCTCACTCTACTGGACAACATAGCCTACCACTGATATGGTATCTCAGTGTCTCAAGCAAGGCCTACGTCTGTCAGTTCCATCCATTACGAATTCCGTGTTTCTACTTCAGCCACTTTGTCACACTTAAAATAAGCACGTTTTGAGAGTTACGTATCTCGAATCGATGTGCGAACACCCGGAGGAGTACCGTGATGTGAGGAGCCCTCCGGCTTGATTTGATTTCATTCATCTGTTGAGTCGCCTGTCTCAATGATCAACTGCTTGGGAAGACTGCACTTCAAATTCAAGATGTACTTCCTAGTCCATGCCCCACTATGACTCTTTACAGAGAAGCCATAGCTAGAAAACAGTGTGCACGGCTACACTAATGCAATTGAAAAATACTGATCGACAGGTGATCGTGAAATATGTGAAAGTTTCGCGAATGAGTTAAAATCACGGAAATAACCAGCCAAGAAAGCGAATTTGCGATGAGACTGGCTCTGTTTATCAGTTTCCTGGAAAAAGAGAAAGCAATCTCTAAAGGTAGCATGATTACATTCCAGATTCTGTGCAGAAAATTGTTTTATGAATCTAATTTTTTGCCATGGTACAACATCTGATGAGGTCCTTAAGGGCATTTGGTATGCCACATAAAAAAGTTAAATATTCTTTCAATAATCTACTTGCATAAAGTCCGCAACCTAGGTGAGTGAATGGCAATTATTGAATAAATTTTTATCGTGTAGTCTGCTCTTTCCCCGTTGTTACTGCACTTGCCTCCACATTTACTTTAGAGGTGCTTTTGTCCAAAAAACTTTGAAATCTAGTGCAATTATAATTCGCTGTGTAACGAGAAATTCTTTTGCCATATTACAAGGTGGAAAAATTAGTGAGTGATTTTCCTATATTATACGTTTTCGTCAGTTCTAATCAGCACACTGATTATAAATGAGATTCCTCGACTCAAGTTGATGAACACTGAGATACTGTTGCCAATCTGTCTTTCTTACGTGAAGTTAATCTGTGCTGAAAAGCCCAGAAGCACCGTTCAGCTGTTTCATTCTTATTGGGAATCATCAACAATGCGCATCTCACGAAACTCCAGAGAGTCTCGAACTCGAGCCAGCCCGGCTAGTAGCCCCCCGTGACCAAACGGTTAAGTGTTCGAACTAATTCCACTATAAGTGCGAAATATATAAGCCGCAGGATCACGTGACCGGATCACATGCGATCGATTTGTATGTGCGGCCACTGGAGTTGCTTGAGCGGACAGTCATTGTTTGATTTGTGGTGAACCCATCAAACTGCCCGCCGATGATGTCTCCTCGTATGGTTACGAAAAATCTGCAACTCAATTGCCAAGCTCGGCGAACAGATCAAGAGCCACCTGATCAACAACCAGTGAAAGGTTAAGAGTGAAAGGACCGAGGTAGACACAAACGAGGCATCCTGAGGGCAGTGCGGGTATCGAGCACCTGTCCTGGTTCGGCCAAATGAGTGAACACTCTACCAGTGAGAAATTTCCACGACCTGGTTTTCCCCCATGGTCCCTTAAACTCTTCTTTCTTATCACTAGCACAACAACTGTTGGTCTCTCGCGCAACTGTAACCGCTTTTTCACACGTACTGGGCTTCACACGAGCGATCACGTGACCTGTTTTCGCCGGGCAGAAAATGGCGGCAGATACTACAATGCAGCTTGAAGCACCAGTCAAGCTTTCTTTGGGGTGAGATTGGTGTGTTATGTCACAAAACGTATGCCGAAAGCAAGTCCTCAAATAGCTAGCCTTATTTCTTTCTGGACCCAGCCCGTAAGGTTATTTTACGAGGTCCTCTGCTGCTGTTGATGCATCAGAGATGAAGCCAGTGGTCGTATTTTCCAAAAAAACACGGGACACTTCAAAAACAATCGGCGAATGTCAGCTGATGGCGAGTCACAGATGGAAAGATCAGCTTTGAAAATGGGATTTGTATTTGTCTAATGAAACTTCTGTATAGACTTCCATTTTAGCCAGTGAGCTAGAGCAACTGCTTGAAGGCCAAGCCCCATGCATGAGTTTAGTACCTTGGTTATTCACCTGAAGAGTTACTTGCTTGCTAAAAGAGGAAAACCTGCAGTTGTGACCACATTCTCAGGAAACACACGATGTAGATAGCACTCTAAATGTATGCTTAGTGCCATAATTTTTTTAAAATTACTTTTTTTATAAAAACAGGCAAATCAAACATTCAGTCTTAGAAAAGGTCGACGGACAACACGTCTAGCTGCAGTACTTGTCACCTAATGAACTCAGTGATTCGGCCGCTGTTACGTGAATAAGTCAGTGCATAGTGACAAACGGACGAACGCAGGTAAATTGGTCGAGAGTATTTATGGGGAAATGTGGGATTCTGTTAGTTTATAGATTCCATCTCTTAGCAGCATCGTGACACTACTACAGTAAAACAGTCGGAGAATGTCGTTGACATACAGCTCGATCCGATATTCTTGAAGGGCACAGTCTCACGGGGGAGCATCTGTTATCCACTCACAAGGAGCCACCAAAAGAACAAAAAGTCTACACCACAGACGCGTCAATAGTGCTTGATGAGTGAGTGGATATTCGACCTATGTTCAAACGGATCTGTCAAATTTAATAATATTAGAAAGATATTTTGAAATATTAGAGTAATTCCATCTTTATGGAAGAATCGGGAGGTACCACTCGGCTTCTCGTCTCTGTTCGGAATCATCAGCAGTGCGCATCTCACGAATCTTTAGGAAGATTCTAACTCACAGCCTTCCGATTGGTACTCAGGGAGTTGATACTGCGTTAATCACTCTGTTGATCAGCCACCCGTGGACAGACCGCATAGCTTTCAGCTATTAGCCCGAAGGTCACAAGTCCAAAGTGTTTTAGAGTTTTGTGAGATACGCACCGCTTATGAAAACCAAATTTCTCAGCAACAAGAATACGAGGTTCTCCAACCACAGCTTTTTTGAGATATGGTTATGACAAGGTAATTTCATCTGACTAGAGCTAGCTTTTTCATAATTCGACATATCTTGAAAGAACAATGTCATTCCGATAATCCATTCCTTTTCCGCATCGTCTGTGCCGTTCACGGTGCTCTTCAGCGGAAGATATTCAGTAGTATACATGTGTAAATGTTAGTATACTGCTTTCCCCGCACAAGAAGTATCACGTTATTACGTTTATTTAACCGATCCCAGATGAGAGTACAGGAATTGTGTATCTTTTCTCAGCTTCCTGCCAGACGGTGGAAATTTAGAACTTTCACATAAGTGCCAATTTTTTCAGCTAGGTCTGCAGCGGACGCCCCAGATATTAGACATATTTGTATTACTAACAAGTTTTTTCCATGAAACATGCTGAGACCAGGTGCGACTTGTAGCAAGATAACTCGTCCCAATTGTGGGCCGTACTTAGATAGCCCCCAAAGTGGCATCTATCACGGATGGTCTAGGTCTGCTTCGTGATAAGTCCCAGATTTATAAACTTTCGAATGGATGGCAGTCATAACCGTGCTTTCCATTCATCCGTGTGCCGCAACTTAAATTAACGGTCGAACCAACTCAGAATGAGTCCACTGACGTTGTGAGCTGGCTTCAGCGGTGCTGACGATGGTAATGCGACAGAAAATACGGGATCGATATAGCGTGACGCTTCGGAGTTTAAACACAACATTTCATACTACTGGTTTTCATGAAGAGGCATGCTAATAAATTCCGTCGAAATTATCCTGTAACCAAAGGTAACACTTCTGTGCATTTTCCACAATTGATTTGCACGCAATCTTGGATATAATCATGACACTTTTTCTTCGGTCTGCAGCCAGACCGGGAGGAAACCTCTGGTCATGAAGAGTCTATTGCGTCAGGGTTCAAGCGCATGCGGATGAGCAAGTCAATTTGAAACATTTGTCCCTTAAACATGAATATCGACCGTACCTATTTGGAATAAGGGAAACAAACGGATATCACTTACCGAGGCGGGAAGCCTTCATAAGATGCGTTGAAAACATGCTACTGAATTGAAAGCAGTAGTCACATGTTCGTGACAAAATCAGGATGCAGCAAAAATCCACTGATTTGCTCAGAAATCACGTAGTTTGTTAGATCTGTTCTCGGGTAAATATGTAGGGAGTCCAAT
>SJOL01006946.1:219351-240266 GCA_004794785.1 Opisthorchis felineus | reverse complement strand
TATCCGTCTTCTTCTTGAACGCGTCTTCTTGAACTCTCCTGGATATTCATTGACTATCGCACAATTGCAAGCAAAAACTGCAAAGTAGCTCCACAAATTCCCTAATAAATCCCACCTTCCATTAGCTCAAGGCGAAGTTACGAGAACACACATAGTACTCGCATGCGTAATCAGTAGTACCCACCTTTACACCGGTGCATCTGTTAGAAAAAAGATCGTGTGGAGAGTCGCCACAACCCAACAGAGCTCAACTGGCTTGCGAAAGACTGTTCTCACTGATTGATTTTCCTGTTTAGGATTGGGGCCTAGGTTGCCGGAATTTTCTAATCCCCTTCAATGGAGCAGTCTCTCCCACGAAGCCGACAGTAAACTTCAAGGAGCCAGGGTGAATTGGTGACTCAAGAAATGACCCTCAGTGTTCAGACGGAATTGGAGTGAACACTTCACAGCCAGTTATGATGTCAGCGAATTGTGCAGTTATTTACCTAGAATATTTGATATCATGGTTTACCTAAATTGACTGTTCAAAATTTCTGTTTTTTTTTCCTGTGCAAAACCAGATGTGTTCCTTAAATTTGTTTGGTTGTTGTTATTAAAAGATTTGAATGATTCTGAGAAGAATCGACAACGCAGGTTTAACCACTGAGCAGTTTGACAAAATTTCGTTTAAAACCCTACTACTTATTGAACGACTGTCTAGATTTGGTCCATTACTAATTGATTCAGTGGGTCAGGTCTCTTAACTATTTCCAGACTGCATGATGGGGACTAGACTTAAACAACCTGAGTATTAATAACCATTGATTTGTGGATTTCAGACTTTTTCAAAAAGAAGGGTAAGCTTATTTTGCCACATGTTACTTTAATTGGTTCGGCGTTAATGAAACTTTCTTCACAAGCGAAGCGTCCTTACGTTGCTGGAAACAATCTTATGGTAGCAACTTTGTAAGTCTGCTTTTTTACTGCTTTGAAGCAGAGTTGCATGCATATAAACCACATTCTGTCCGCGCACTTGCTGACAGATTTGGTTTAGACTGTCGGCAACGTAGTGCCATGGAATCAGTACAACACTATTTGTTACCTGAAAGTGCCGTGTCCTTCCACAAACTACTGTGATTGTCCCATATGAGCAAACCTATGATAGGCTGACATCCGTTTCGGGATTGGCCTGTTACAATAACTGTGTATATGGACGCTCACGCATAGTGGATATTTCCAGATGCGGTTTGCGCTGAACTGCATATATATTTACATGAATTCCCTGAGCCAGGTGTAAACATGGGGTAAACAGGAGGTGACAGTTCTAAAATCATTAATATACTCAACTGGCGGCTCATATTTCTCAATCGAGTTGTATATAGGAATGCACATCGGTAATTCACTAATAACTTAAACCCAGCTATCATGGTACGGCTCAGTCGACAGTACTATTCAGTTGTCAGCTAAGTGACATAACAATCGGGGACAAACTAACCTTGGTAGCCCAACAACAACACTACTGCTTGAAGTGAACGGAAACACCTCTCCAATAGAAAAAAGTCCCTCAAAAGACAACCAGTGACAATAACATATCCAGGCTCTTTTTAACATATTCGTAGATGGTCGTTGATAGTCCTTTTCGGTTTTACTTGCGTGCACGGAATTTAGAGAAATTCTCCCTCTTCTCTCCAGTTTAAACCCGATGAACTTCAAGTCATCATCAGGCTACTAGCCTTAGTAATCAGTTTGAGTCCGTCGATGATTTCGCTAATCGCTCAACTCTATCGCTTGATTCAAGTCTTTCAAATATCCCCAAATTACTGATAAAAATCTAGCCTCTAGTAATAAACCAGCGGGATATATTCCAGCCAAGTGGTACGCGTGAAAATGGGCTTTATTGTCCTAATCTGGTTTCAGTTATTTTTAACAAGAATATTCAACTTCCAGCTGTTAAAGGTGTTTTGTTACTATGTATGAGTGCCCCTAATGAATCCATTTGTCCTACTAGGAAAATTCGTAATTCTATATTTAGCTCTCTATCTTACGACAAATGAGCCCTGTTGGAGGAACGCGAATGTATTTTTCCTGTTTATTGAAATCATGCCAGCATACACATATGTTGCTATAGTTCATTTGCGACCATGGAAATGCCACACTTACACTTGGTAAGGACAAAATCCAGATGCCTTTGAGTGCCGAATTCAACCGCACGGCCATAGTACGTTCAGAGTAGTTACAGGAAGTTCATTAGGACCGTAGCTAAGGGGAAGAACGCTGACCATCAATGAAGTTAATTTTCCGATGTTCTACAATGCACAGTGGCCAGGTGGATAGTGTCTATCTGTCTTTACTCCCCATCTGCCCGTCTACCTATCTATCTATCTATCTATCTATCTATCTATCTATCTATCTATCTGTCTGTCTGTCTGTCTGTCTGTCTGTCTATCTGTCTCTCTGTCTTTCTGTCAGTCTGTCTGTCAGTCTGTCAGTCTGTCTGTCTGTCTATCTATCTGTCTGTCTGTCTGTCAGTCTGTCTGTCTTTCTGTCAGTCTGTCTGTCTTTCTGTCAGTCTGTCTGTATAACCACAGTCGATTTTATAAATATATGTATGGGATGTTCACTCTGTTTCTGCTTCCTTCTCTAATTTTGCTTTCCAGAAAAGAAACCTAAGTAAGTTTGATTCTTCAATTTGACTCCCCCACAAACTCATTTCATCAATCTTGATGGTCAACAAGTATCGTCTAGAACATCCTCTCATACGTCGGTAAATCACGTGACATGTCGACCATCCCCATTACAAGAAACGTCGAAAATTTCAAATGAGACACCCGACTAGGAGTGTTCATCATTTGCACGGGAATACAGGAATGGAGGTGGATGAAAGTGATATGATACTAAACTGTCTTCCCCAAGGGAGATTTCAAAATTTCAGGGAGGAGGTGACGAAGAAAATTTTGAGAACAACATTTACTGCTGTTCGAGACCATTGACACCCATCCATATTAATTTCTCTTTTTTTGCCGCCATACTAGCATGTTTTCAATGGCAGATGTGTCGTCTTGATGTGTGTACTGGTGGAGTTATAAGTAGACCAAAAAGTGACACTTCCCGGAAGCAGCCGACCTAACATTGTGTGTAGCAACTGTCCTATTGGTGTTCCATTCTGAGGCTGAAGAACCTACAAGAAACTCATCAGACGAGACCTGATGCAGAAAAAAACAGTAACCCTCTCTTCGAAGATACCTCAAACAGGTCCAGTTATGTGGAAGCTGACAAACGATCAAAAATATTAAGTATATAGATGTGTATCAAGAAAGGCTGTTTCTTTTTCTTGTAGTGGAGTAAAGTTTTGTCTTGTGTCACCTGATTTTTTTAATTGAGGCGTAAGTGACAGAAACCGAAATTTAAGCTACTTGTGCAAACGAGACCATAAAGCAGGCATACACTCCAATTTACACATCAAGCTGAAGAAACGAAGCGAAGGTGTCATGCATTCTGCCCTTATAAGAACTCTCTGAAACAGGACGTAAATCAGACATCGGAAGTTCTACATCTCTTTCACAATGTGTCTATTATCAATTTGGACCGCAGTTGCTATGGCAACTGTCAAACATTGGCTTCGGAACGTGCAGATATTTAGAGTGATGGTGTTTCACGATACATTGTAAAACATTTCTGGTTCGAAATAAGTTGAGGACCACAAATTTGCAAAACGTCAACGAGTGTTCTAGCTCGGTGCATTTCAGTCACAATGAATGACGTGCTGTTACTGGTGACGATGGGATGAAATTCGGGTTATAATTTCTACAACTCAGTTTGTTGCAGGATGTCAAGGCACCCTACAAAGCCACAGATAAGCACATTAAAACAGCACAGTAAACTCATCGAAGAGCCAAACCCGCCAGCTGACAGTAGAAGTCCGTCTATGGATGACTGACTAGCAGTATAATTGAATTAATAGGAATGTATACTACACTATACCATACTATACTAGAAATGTATACTATCATTCAACGTTCGGGTCCATATAAAGTGATTTGCCGTTCACTGTCTTCTCAGGAAATGGAAAACGTCAGTTGTGAGATAGTTTTCATCCTGAAAATTCTCAAAACAAGTAATACAGCGCCTAATCTTCATTGCTGAAATTTGCCCCACAAGGTGAAGGTCAGTGCTGAATAGTCAGAATCTCTAGACTGATCATAAAGTCTGTTTTTTAAAAAGGATCATAGGAATCGTTGACTGACCAATAATTACATCAGAATCAAAACGTTGGTGGGTCTGCGCCAAATTCAATGATCCTTGGATTCCAAATGGGTCTGCGTCAAAAACAAATAAGGGAAGCTATCCTGATGGGATATCATCATGAACGAGAGGTTCTGGTGGAATTCGGCCAGGTATCCCGACTTGATGTGTAAATGAGCGTATTTGAAAAGCTGCACACAATCTGGGTACAAAGAAAACACAAGGTTGACGGAAACTTGGGAAGTGCGCTCACCTGATGAGCTCAGACCTGTCATGGGCTGTTGAAGAGTTCCCAAAAGACTTATGAGCAGTGTGTTCCGTCTAGACGAGGTACAGTGATATCTCGAATATCGTCTTAACCGAAACATGAATCAGCCTGCGTGCAGCACCTTGAGTTAAAGAATATTACAAATGAGAGTTTCACATGGGATACCGTTGCATCACCTGTTTAAACCCAATTATTTTGCAAATGACTGTATTACGTGAAGGAAAGAAAGCCTGCTCTAACCAAGCGCTCATCTAAGGAGAACCTGGAAAATACGCACAATGTAGTGTTTTATCGGTTCACTCCCTTGATAACAAGATAAGCCTGAGCCGAAGTCCAGATTTTCGATCGTATTTGGACGAATGCTGAGACATCAAGTGCGACATAGTGAATGTTGACTGAGTGTTCGACGTTGGCGTCGAAACAGCCAAACAGCCGAAGATGGACCTGCATTGCTGCATCCGTTTGCATCTGTTCAAACGTTCTATCCTCGAATGCCGTTTTTCCTCTTGTTTGCAGATCCAAAGCTGAATAAAGCACAACTCGGAAGAAGGTGTGTACTGCCGCGTACCTGAGTTTGTCGTCGTTCTTTAATAATTAATGTGTGACGTGGACTTGCATTGATTTTTTTCAAATAACAGGCTTAGATGTGATAAGAACAAAACCTCCAGTCGGTTTTAGACAATTATGACTTAATTGCCCCCATTCGATAAAACATCGATAAGGATGTCAAAATGTTCTTCTGACTGAGCTGTCACCTCGTGGGAGATCTGAACAATTCAGAAAATATCACCGACACTTAGGGAACGGTTAATCTAAACTAAGCTGTAGTCAGATGGCAGTTAGTTAATTAATTCACTCTGTTTGAAGGTGAACACGCCAAACGCTCACTCCTTTTGCTGACATGTAACTAAGCAGATTGTTTATGTGCCAGCTTCGCAGAAAGGAACAATAACAATAGAACAAGATGAAGTGTTAGCAGCGTTTATTTCGTAAGACAGGAGGAATATGTATGTGTAACTTACAGGTAATTAAACAGCGTTATGACGTCAATATTTCAAATTACATATCGACCAGCAGCTAGTAATCAATAAAACAATGTATTTCCATTGAAAAGATTATTTTTGTAAAATAAAGTATCCCGGTGTGTTTCTTCAAAGTGGTGAGGCAATAAAACTTTACGTGTTTCTAAAACTTCAAAACTAGGTGTTTCCTGTATTTGGATTTCCTTATTGGAAACCTATTGCTAAAAAACGAAACTTTGGAGGAACTTTTTCGACTACATCAGTGAAACGATGCTTGTGTAAGTAGCAAAAGACGTCAAACTTGCTGAGTATAGTGATGAGATTTCGGGTAATATTTATTGACTTTTCAGTCAGACTACGCGGAATAAGGGAGGGAAGCATTGAATATTTCATCTGGTTTAGTGGGGTCAGAGCAGAAAAATATGTCACAAAGATTGGACCTCTTTACGGATCTTACGTTCTCCAAAAAGTGTACATGGTTCCGCGGGGCTCTGTGCTCATCGATCAGCGTGCTTTACTCAAAGTTAATCAGTATTCGCGAAGACCTGATACTCCAACTTTAAAGAGATACGGCTTTCTAGGAGATGGAGTTTTCCTATACCTATTAGCAGCCAGAACTAGTGAGTTTTCCCACAACCCTGTAACTTCCGTGGCGCTTTGGGGTTTCTATCAACACAGCAGCAGCTCTTTTCAATCGGTTAGTGGATATGATGCTCATAGAGTAACTAGTTGCCCCTGTGTACATAGTATTGTTATTATTAGTTAATAGAGATTTTGTCCCGTAAGTGAGGCCAATCCAGATGATATGGATTCCCTGTTAAATGGATAGGCAGCATTATGTCGTGTCTAATTGGGAGCTAATTATACTTCTGGCCAGCCGCTCGTGGCCGAACGGTTAGGTGTTCAAACTACTGGGTGCAAGGTCATGAGTTCCGGACTCCTTGAAGTTTTATAAGATAACCACAGCTGATCATTCCTAATAAGGACGAAAGAGCTTTACAGTGCGTTTTGTCTTTCCAGCATACATTGGCTTCATTTACAGGAAGAAGTCGCTATTAAAAATTCCAAATATCATACTACCAACATTATTATTTGACTGATGAAGCTCACGCCCGTTAGCCACGATCGAGTTCTTGCTGGGGGTTGTCTCCGGTAGGCGAGAGTGGCGGTAGAGCCATTGAAATCGGTCCACATCTTGCAAGTCTTCTTCCGGAGACGAAACTTGTTGAACGTATTTTATGCTTGTTTTAAATTTTATTTTCTCATCTGCCACTCCTTTTTAAGAACGATCTATCAACTCAGTCCGGAATATCAGATATATTGACCAACAATGACATAGTTTTGATTCAGTAGAGTCGGCAGACTTCTGGTCTTCATATAGAATCCTAAATCTCCTTGCCACCTGCAAGTAACAGTTTGTTTACCATGTCTGATGATAAAATATGGTATGGTATGGTATGGTATAAGCGGACGACACTTGTTGTGTTTTTGGTTCTTCTGATTTCGATTGTGGTGTGATCTATAAGGGTCTTTCAATTGGATGATTTATTCGGAGAATCTATGGTATCTCTTAGTTTGTTGTGAGACCCGCAAACTAACATTACGCAAGCTCAATCATAACTAACCCAGCCGATTCCATCTGACGACTGAAATTCATTGATTCCATTACTATCCGGCCTTGTCAACTACCCCAGTGTCACCAGAAACGTCGTGCGAAAGTAAAAACTTAGCCAGCCAATTATACCTACCCAACGAATTCAAACAAATCGATTTAACTAGACCGGTGTCCCGACACATTTAGACTGCATTTTACACCCATATATATCTTGCCTTTTCCACGGTTGTAAGAGTATTTCTCAGACATTATCAAACAGGAATTTTGTCAAAACCATCTCTTGTCATAAAATACGGCATCTTCGACAGAGATGATGAAACTTAGGACAGTATAATCAGAGAGTGAATTTACGTAAGCACCTCACGATCTACACCATATCATGCTTTATCAAATGGCTTGTTTCTTGCCGGCTTCGCTGTGGGTCGGCGACTACCTCTACTGCCTATATGGCAGCAAGATAGACAGAATTCCGCTACTGCATTCGGCTAAGGCCATTTAGATCCATGGATTACGCAAAGTTAGAGCCTATCGCACTAGTGTATGTCCCTATAAGCAGTCCACCGGTCTGCAATTCATCATCAGGTTCATTGTCAGCTATTTCACTGGAACCATACAAGTTAGGCAAATATAACCTTATTCATTCTTGGCTGTTAGGTTAGCATCCCACCTTCATGAAAATCTCTGTAGACGATTACTCAGAACGGTCACTGCAGTCACGCTCCTCAAGGTGAATGACCTCCTTTAAACGACCGAAATGTTCATTCGGATTCGCTGCTTTGTAGATCCACATTAATAAGTCGATAGAGGGAACGAATCAAATAATACATATGCAAGACAAGAGAGGACGAGATGATTTCTTCATCTGTGATTTTTGGGAGATTTTCAGATGAGCATTTTAGCGGATTTGTAAGAAGGCGAAGTGCTTAGGAATATGTACGAAAAAGTTCACCGAATCTGTACTAGGTTACCGGTTCATAAATGTGTGGGGAATCTGAGAAAAGCTGGTTGATGTAGAGAGTATCTCCGAAATTTACTCATTTAGAGGAGGGGAGCAAATTAGTGAGTTGAGCCAAATTCAGGAGTATGAATTTTTTATAGACAGAGTTTCTAGTGTAAAATATACGTCACCGCCCCGCGAAATGGACTCATTTGCACACCAGGTCGGTTTTCACGAGAGACGCAACTGGGTACCTGTTGAATCTCTCTTGTGTGATATTCTTCAACTGAGTGTTCTTCGCAACTTTCGTATAATTCGGGTTCAAGTAGACCGTAAGGTTGACAGAAATTCGGGAATCGCGCCTACCTGATGATGAAATCGAAATGGGGAGAAACCGGTTGTGGGCTGGCGAGGAGTTCTCACCAACCGCAAGAGCCGTGTTCCTTCAAGAAAAGGCGTCACACCTTCTCAGGGGAAACTTAAAAGCCGGTTTTGCAGTTAGTCATATAAAGAACCAAAGAAATCGTATGGAATCCTATCGAAAAGCTCTGCTCAAACCCTGGTATCTTGATTTAGCAAGGTTTTAACGTGGAAAGTGGGAGCAGGTTACTGGACGATGACAGCATTCTAAAACAGCGTCTGATGATATGCAAAATTTCAGAGGCAGAACACAGCGTAGCGCAGTGAATTAATTGAAGGAATCCTTGAAAAAGAATGGCCGTAGCAACCGAAACGTCAGATTATAGCATATTATTTCATTACGCGGTGTTTTGATTTTAGAGTTTCCGTATTATGCACCACATGGTGCTCAAGCTTTTAAACACTATCCGAGCACAGGTTGACCCGGAACTGCTAAGTCTTATGAAATTAAAGACGACTTTCAGAGCCCACAAAGTACCGTGGGTAAGCAATCAGGGATTGTTTGTAAGGCCGTTTTGAAAATGAAAGGTTTGTGTAAATGAAGGGAACAGATGGCCGGCCGATAGAAAAAACCCAGTTACCTTAACATCATAACCACGTATTTGACGTGAACAATCAGTGTATAACCTAACTGCGAGATATTTAGTGCGCTTTATTTGAGCTAAGGGGCTTGGAGAAGTAGTGACTGCAATTCGTTCAAGTTTCGGCCACGTTGGAGTGTAAACACATTCTCGACGCACCTGCCTGTACTCAATCTGCGGAAAATGTTTTGAGACGAAGAACAGGCGGCACGATTATCCTGCTGAAACAGCTTAGAATCAGCGGCCACAGAACAGATCCTATCAAGGGTGATATCGTAGGCATGTTTTATTATGATGTTTTAGTCGCCAAGATGTATGGAGACTGTGGGAAATTTGGAGAGAAAACGTTAAAGAATGGCCAGCTGAAGTACAGCACACTCAATGTAGCCTCCCTCCTGTAAGTGAAACCAATCCGTGCTGAAAAGCCAAGAAGCATTGCACAGTGGTTTCAGCTTTATCGGGAATCATAGGTGGTGTGCATCTCAAACCCCGCAACCTTCCAGCCATTAGTTTGAATTCTTAACTGCTCGTCGCTCGACCTGCAGGATAAAATCTTCATTGAAAAATTCCGAAATTTTCTCAACGTACCAAGGCCAAATGCAGCTACAATCGTGGCTGATCTTTTGCCGCCTGTCTGTAGAAGCTGCTTTATTTAAGTGAAATAAGCAGGTAAAAGTGAGAACAGGTACATGCACGTCAGTCCCAAAAGGTTTAGCGAAGAGCAAAGCCTGCTGAAGCAAATTAAAAGCATTGCTGCATTCCACGAAACGAATGCGAGCGGGTTTTCTGTGGCCATCCGGAATTCGCAAAATCTAGTGCATTAGGCAAGTAGCATCGTCCGTGATAGAAGAAGACGGTAGATGGAAAAGGAAGTTTTGATGGAGAGTCTTTACCGATACGCGGGACACTGTCTGGTCCGCTGGCCTTATTTGAGGAGAATTTTCTTCAGCTCCTTGCACACGTCGCTGATGGACATAATGCTAACCTGTATATTCACATACCGTAGTGCAGTAAATACAACCCACCCGCTAATGTTGCGCTTTTGACAAAATACGAGCAAATCGGTTTAACAATATCGTCAAAGACCGATTTCTTTCGCGTTTTCTGGCCCAAGAAAGTTTTCTCCGCCTTCTAGATGTTTCTTGCGTTCTAGACACATTGGTGTGTTTGCTGAGCTGGACAATTTGATTGCAATTAAATTGCCCAGCTCAGCGAACAAGCCAACGACCATCTACGCTACCTGAGCTACCAAAATTTTCCCCTATAGAAAACACACTGGTGTTGATAAAGGCGAATAGTGCTCTGTCATTGCCCTGTCCTTGCATACTCTTTCCTTATAGGGACAAAGTTTCTTCAGCGCAGGTAAATTAAAACGGTCTGGACTGATAAGGAGTTCCTATGGGGCAGCACACTTGTAGTTAGCTGGGGAGTGCATCGCATCGTGTGGATAGGTCATTATCAACAAAGACTGCAAAGTGGCAATAGGTCGGAATTGTGGTTACACAGATGCGTCTGTTAGTATTGTAATGCCTATATTGCCTTATTATTATGATTAGTATTATTATTATCGAGAAGATCATGTCATATCGCAATATAACCTGCGAAGGGCCAGTCGAGACGTGGGAAGGAAACTACTGAAAAACATTGCACTGGGATAACCAATCGCATCAAAGGAAGGCTGTTATATGTCTGCTGCCCTCGCTTCAGTGCCTTAGTTCCGGAAAAAGATTCACCGACGAGTAACACAACAGCTTCATTCCAAACAAGCGAGAGTGTGCAAGTACAACGGCCTCGCGCTATATATTGAAGGGCACTGTTTGACCTTGATCGAAGGCTGTCTGATCGGCGTTTAGTGGAGTTTGAGGGTATCAGTAGGTTTCGGCTATTCTGGGATAATCTTCAGGAATCTGACCTTCCTGTCAAAGGCAAATCACAACGCAACACATATTCCAAACAGACCTGTGAATTCAAAAAAACGCTGTTCCCCAATTAGCCACTCAGGTTAAAAGATAACAGATACCATTCAAATGTCATATAAAGCCACGCAGCTAAGGAGGAAATACCCACACAATTGTGCACTGATGATGTCTCCCCTGTTGGTGACGAGACGTTTGCAAGTAAACTGCCAAGCTCGGCGAACAGATGAACGATCACCTGATCCGACTGCAAAGTCTACAGCCTCGGGTTTCAGGAAGGGAAACTTTGATTCATCAGATGTCGTATCCCACCTTCGAACAATGCGTTTCTTGTTGTATGTCACGAGTCGTTTGTTGTCCATAGAGTGTAATTTAGAGAGAAGGCAACGCAATGATCAGACGTCTGCAAGGGTGCAACTGTAATCAAGTAGATAATTTAGAAATACGAGTTGGGAATTCCATGGTGCTGGATGAGCGATACTGTCTTAGAAATAGTGTGTCTGAGTGTTGGACATCACTGCGTGCTAAGCAGAGGCGCAGGGTTTCAACGAAAGATCGATATTCCCCGAAGGCATCAATAAACTTACGGAGGTTTGTAAGTTCACATTCCGGGGACTTGGAGCGGATGAGGACTTCTCGTTTGCATATAGTGATGAGTCACTTTATGTACAAAGAACCGTACGCGAAGCCAAGTTTCCAGTTGGACTTCCAGCGGAAATTCACCTAGACAAATAGATCCCTCTAGTCTTCTTAGCTGTCGAGTCTCGGTCAGATCTCAGCTGCGGAACTTCATCGAATCGGAGAAGGTTTTATGGCGTTCAGTTTCCCATGAGTGTTATTACATAGTTCTTGCGAATTTGTCCAGTAAGTTGACACAGATAGTCTATTTTTCCAGGCTAGATCTCGCATTGGTTGACAGAATATACGGAAACTTGCTTTTCTCACATTTGTTCCTCTATATGCCACTTTAAATTTGGAACGATGCCTGAGTCTCTCCCTCTTGTTGTGTTGCTTCAGCTTCAGCTATTTTTCGAACCCAGGGCTCAGAATCTTGTCAAGTGTAAACGCTTCAATGGACGGCATAGAAACACTTTGCACATTTGCTGCAACTTCGCACCTGTGCGTTGCCAGGGTGATGCTACTCAAATCAGTCTATTTAAACGGCACTATGTCCAATAACGAATGATGAAATCAAACAGGAGAGTAGTGCTGATAGTTGACATCTGAAGCCAGGAATTTAAAATCCTAAAAATCGGTATGCGCCTGTAAGAATACTGGTTACAATCGGGCTCCAACAGCAGAAGTGTGATATTCGGGAATGTGTTCCCTTAAGAGTTTATTTCATATTTACGGTGTTCAGAAATGAAATATGACAGCCTATATTACTGGAACTACACACAAAATTAGGCGGTTCTTCTTTATATTCAACAAAGCCATGCAGGCTCATACCCATTCACACCCCACAACTTAGGTTTGAATCCGGCCTACATCGCTGCAAGATAGCGAAAAACGATGTGCACTGCTGATTATGAATGAAACAGCTGTACAGTGCTTCCCGGTTTTTCAGCATAGATTGGTGTCACTTACAGGACGAAATCTCCCAAAAAAATTCCCAAATCTCCTCACACTACCAATAGCCTATAAGTAGATCAGTGGAAGAATAAACTTCACCCGTTAAGTGAAACTTCCGTCTGAGAAGTCGTTGCTTGAGGTGCCAGTCAACACGTGTGACCGCGTGATGTGGATCTCGTGATTGAAGGATGAGCGGTGCTATATCCTGTCTAAGTGCGAGTTTACCACACTGCTGATCAGTCGCTCGTGGCCGAACGGTTAAGTGTTCAAACCACTAGCCAGCAGGTCGCGGGTCCCAGACTCTCCGGAGTTTCGTGAGATGCGTACTGCTGATGATTCCCAATAAGGGTGAAACAGCTGTACAGTGCTTCTCGGCTTTTCAGCATATATTGACTTCACGTACAGGATGAAACCTCCACACACCAAAAAAACAAATTCCTTTCCAAATGGCGCTTGGTCTAGATCAAGCTGTTAGCAACGCAACAGTGCTGTACTGATCTGGATGTGCGTAAACGGAGAAAACATTCTGTGCACCGAAATTGTGATTTTCAGCTAATCTATGTGACAATACGTGACGGAACCTCATTACTGATACACCGAATTCCATGTGATTTGTGCCGAACCAGCTAAGTTGTTTATTTCTGTGAAGTCGCTTCGTGAATAAGTGCGTTAAGCTAGGAAATCAAAAACTACCATGAAGAAGCTCGTTTGGGTTCAAAAAATGTTTTAAAATTTGTTGAAATAGTGTATCGAGTACCTCTGTTCTTTTAACACGCGCGCCTCTTTAAACAGGGATGACGTCAACAGAGTGTGCTTGGATGATCCTGGAAAATGCACCCTAACTTATCATCAAGTATACGCCACAAGTTCATCTGGCATGTAAATTGAGCAACTAATTTAAAGCATTAGGTAGTTCTTCGTGTAGATTGAACGCAAAAGGCTGTTTCCACAGTACTGTCCACAGGTATATCGGAGTAAGTAAAACGTGTACTGGACTGTTTACTCGAGACTTGCGGTAGCGAGTTGCTTGATGAAGATCTACCAGTATGGCATTAAATACATGGAAGTTATTGTAATTTGGTGTGAAATCCGCTGGGGTGCGTTTATAACAAAAATTTCGATTATAAAATGGCCCTCTCTATTTTCATTTGAGGGGCTGTGGCTCGATGAAGACAAGCCATTCGGTAGGCCGGAATGCACACGAAGCCCAGGCTCCAATTAGAAAACTATTTTTCACTGGAGAGGGTGGTATTCCGTGAGCGAAACAAGTGTGCTGTCCGGTCCACAAGGCCTGGATTACTGTTGGTGTACAAAGGAGGTAGAAGGGATTCACACTAGCCAAAGTCAAACTGCGGATCGGATGCAATCTGGAATTCTATGTCTGTGATGAAGAACCATTTTTACTTCATGCATTTTACGCAAAACGAGAGCTACTTCCTCTACTAGGAGATTTCACTCACTGTATCAGCTGTCCTGTAAGGACGGAGTAAAATACAAAATATCCCGGTCGATGGATCAAGATATATTGATCCTTACTTTTAAATGCAGTATATCATTGCTCTTCTTCTGAATATTTGACCGTCGTGCCATTTTGCTCACAGATCAGAACCCAATAAAAAGGTCAACATTCACCTGAAACCCTCAGCATCGCGATATATGACAGAGTTTGAGAAAGATCTTTTAGAATGAGCTGGTGAGCAGTATTCAAAGGCACTATTTTATATTGATGAATAATAAAAGAATTTACATAGCCGAAAATGTTCTGTTATCAGACTGGGTCGACTCTAAAAGGTTAACGCTCCGTTTCAGCAAGTAATGTAATTCTTCTGGCGAATCAAATAAAACCTGATGATAAATCGAATAGCCAGATGCTTTTACAGTTGGTCACGAAACTAAAATGTGCAGGGTGTACTGAAAAACTAGCTTGGTTTTTGATCCGTATTGGACGAATCATCAGCTACATAAACCGAAAAAATGAACGGATGTCAGTGGTGGAAGTTTGCGAATCGCCGTAAAACCAATTTAACCTATTGTGAGTTCTTACTCTGCCGATTTATTGATTTTCGCATGCCAATTCACTGTATATACCCATACTTTTCATGCAGACGGAGAGAGGTTTGAACACCAACAACTTCCTCACTGCCTTTTTCAACCTCATTCTGGGTGGATGACTGCTTCCCGAAATCTCCGTTGCCGACTGACCTACTTATCCAAACTTATCTACTTCCACGTATTACAACTATCTTTGTAGGATCCAAGGTGGGTGTTGCCAACGTGATAGCAGTCCGCTTCTCGGATTCCACGTGACCCTATTTCAACATCACCAAAGCGTATCAAGCTCTTGTGTTGAATGGGCTGGTCAGCGACAATATGGAACAGTTTTAAAGCAAAAGTTGATGAGTTACAGTAAAGTGGTAGGACACAATCGAAGTGAGGAAATAGTAAGGACGGGGAGCAGTAGGGGAGCATTTGGGGACATCACAGTCCACAAAAGGATTATAAGTTCAGTATTGCAAAAAACGAAGCTTACGTCAGCCACGGCACCATGCAGAGAATGCAGAACATCAGAAGGAGTCGTAGCGGTTGACCAGACACGGTAACGCAAGATTCTTAAATGGGAAAGAATTCCTCAATGGAGAGGGAGTAGACTGCTAATAGATTGAGCATCAAGAAAGCACTGACGAATAGAAGCCCGTCTGCGGTGGTGTACCAGTCTGATGAGCTGGAGCTTTGAACGTTTGGGCCGTCCGGCGGGCAGGTTTCACTTCCAGTTACGCCTTCCTCTGCACCGAACTACTTATCGTCAGACAATGGCCACCGAAACCGAAGAACTCACGAGAGAAGGTAAAAATGCAATATTTTAGCGGTTTTTGATATGCACTCACCGTAAAATACTATAAGAGGCAAAACAGATACATATTTCGTTGGATGTGCAAACCCAGGCCGTGAAATGGAACTGCGGAACGACGTCCTGCAGTCTGCCCAAAAATTGACCAGCTTTACTGATTGTGTGTTAGGATCCAAGTTTTGTGTGTCAACCTCATCCGTAAGTCTTCTGTTGACTAATAGGATGGAATCCTCAGAACTGGAAGGATTGGGTGAAGTGGATTTCCTTCTCTGTGTACTTTTGGTAACTTGGGCAATTTCGGTGTGAGCAATCTTCATTATTCGTCGACCTTGACTGATTATCTCGTGTAGCTTGCACTATCCCGAGCTTCATATTGATTCACTTGATAGGTTTGTAGTTGAGTCGTGATTGAAATATTTCTTATGCCGCTTATCAGTTCACTTGCTGCCGCGGCTCGCATACCGAGAGGACCGACCGAATAGTCATGGAACAGATATCGGAATATATGCGTAATATTAGAAGACGGCACTACGTTGGGCGTACATACTTAAAACGTGGAATCATCATTGGCGAAACACCTTTTGTTGACCCCGAAACGTCGTTCACCATGTTACTACGAAATAAAAACCCCGTTCGCTCGTCTCCCATGAAGCAGTGCTGGTTAGAGCGGTTGAAACGAACCCCCACACCCGTCCAGAACTACTGTTTATATGCGCTCGACTGTATGTTAACTGACTGTTGTACGTAGTTTCGGCTAGTGGGATCGAATGAAATTCCTGCATCCGAGAATTTATTTTCTCTTGCTGTTCTATTCAAACAACTCTACTTGGCTTATTATTTTGTCGTTATTGAGTGTGAACATCATCAGTGGATCGATAGGAGCAAATATTTCGCAGTACTTCACTCCCACTAAAAACATCATTGTGGAACACCTAAGCTACTTCGAACTTTAAGATAGTGTTGATTTTTTGAGGTTAGGAAGGAAATACTCATGCCTCTGAAGATTTTGTCTTCTATTACTGTTTCACATATGGTTTTTACGAATGGTTAGGACCATCAAGTCTGTCACCACGCTGGAAAACATATTAAAACACACAAAAGTGCTTATGTTTCTGATGAACGGCCCCATTATCTCTATCTATTACGTGTCGGCTTAGGTGTACCATCTTCCTTTGAGCACTTAAGTCCACGCTCAATGAGTGTGCTCTTTGCTTTGAACCACACGTCAGAATATACATCGGCTGACAGCGTAAGCAGTCTTTTGATTGGCTTGTCTTTCTTCCTTGGGAAAGACAATCTTGTTTTTTCCGGAGAGAACCGACAAGCACTTCCCTGGAGAAGCCACCAGTAAATGCTCCTCGTCGAGTTGAACAAACATTGGGATGCTTTCAGTCACAAACTGAAAATCACTCATCATTTCAGGGGTTGTTTTCGGTTTGTCAAAGACGAAACTATCAACCGATCATTCGGTACTCATTTTCTTTATGCTCTGTGTGCGACGATTTCCCCACTGGACTGCTGACGTACTTTGTTAGATAAAGGAATAACTTGAACCGCGAAATTCCTACCACCAGTCCTTTTCCTACGAAAACGAAAAACGGTTTCACGACATAAGAATACTTGAGACTTTCCAAACTGTTTTCATCTTTTAGGTCTTGCTCAGATAAAATTCTGTAATCAAGAGTGGGTGTTTCACTAGCAATTATTCGTGTAAAAAAGGGTTTATAATTTGACCAACTTCAAGGGAAACCAAAGCCAGTCCAATCCGCCAGCAGATGAGAGATTCCATGATGTGCTGGAGAGGAAGATGTTGCGAAATCAGCTGTTATATATGGAGATATATGTACATACAATCAGAAAACCCTTAAGAACAAGATGAGTTTTCAGAAGAGAGTAACTGCTGTAAGGCAGAGTGAGTTGGGTGGGGAATGATCTGAGGCATTTGGCACGACTATCGACGAGATGCTATCGATCCGCTGTATAGACGTAACCTACTACTCATAGGGTTGCTGAAAACTCTTGAAGAGCCCATGACCGGTTTCACCCTTGTTGGGGCTCGTCATATAGGCACAGTCCCCGAGTTTTCCTCAATTTTAACTTTCACTTGAACCCAAACTTCAAGAAATTAGGGAGATACAGTCATTTGCATACTAATTTGGTTTTATCACGGCAGACCCAACTGAATCCCAGCTGAACTTCTCGTTTTTGATGTTCTTCTTCAACCGAATGTGCTAATTTAGCCGACCTCATGTTTCATTTGTTACGATACAACACTATTTCCTGTAAAAACCAGATTGGTATGCAAATGAGTGAATTTTGTTAAACAACGTTGTTTTCCCAGGGTGATTGCGCAACCCAGGTACACAGGTACACAGTGGCCCATACTGACCAAATTAAACTGCGTGACTAACAATCTCACTCTGTCATTAGACATCTTACTAAAAACGAAATGTTTTTTCAGTAAATATCGATTCTGATACTTCAGTTGTCGATATCCTACCAAATTGCTGACAAAAACTAATCAGACTCACCGACCTCCAAAGGGGGACCACCCATCGTATGTAAGGTAGCTGGCATCTGGAGGTTACTAGGTTCCCTTTGGGTTGGCTGAATATTATGTCATGGTTGACTGGTAACGCTGTTCAGAGTCTAACGGCGAATGGGTATCTTTCGTCATATCATCCCCAAGGGTCTTAGTTCGTCACTGTCAATTGGAAGTTGCTGTCGGCTTACCAAAGCTGTGAGGGGAGAACATTTGATTTCTTCATGCCTTTGTAAACAAATGAAAGGTTTCGAATCGTGATACCAACCTTGTTTGCTAAGGCTCGTAAAAGGCTTCTACTACTAAGAATGTGGGCAACAGTCATTTAATTTAAAAACTTCTCTACAGTCGCTGTTTTAATGCTCCAGTAGCCTTCATGAATGACACTTGTATTTCGGTTTTTCGAGAGCAATACTCCACTCTATCCCCAGCGCATACATAACTTCGGCTAGCAAGGTCCATTAGTGTCTAGTTTTGCATCCTGTATTTTTAATATTATATATGACGCTTTGGGGTTTCAGTTGGGATTTTACCTGCGCTGTCTGATCAAGGACCCGATCAAATAATGACGGGCATGGTTATTGGTCTACCCACCGAGCTTGTCAGTTGGGTTGCAAGCTTTTCATTACCAGTCGAGGTGACGTCGTCAGTCAACCAAAAAATGACGATGTCCTTAGTGACAGTTCAGGTGTTGGTGGTTGCGGGATTTTGTAGAATGCATACTCACATGACTCGCGTTTGAACCACTGTCCTCCTGTCCTGGCGCAATCATTCTGGTGAGTCCACACCGAAGGAAGGGAAGCACTGGACTCGAGTTTCGCTATTATTAGAGCTCATCAGCAGTGCATATCCAATGGCCGTGCCGGGGTTCGAGCTCTGCACATATGACATGCGAGGCGAGCGTGTTAGCATTACTCCACCAGCGCACGCTGAACTCATCCGAATCTTCACGTCTGAACAGGTGAACATGCTAGCGCTTGAGTGATCTGAGCGGAACGCCCGATGCCTCGAACGACCACCCAGTAACATAACTTGGTCGTGTGGATCGTTTGGCCCGCCAGTCGGGAATTCCCAGTCAGGTAACACCATGGACGCTTGAAACCAGCTAACATTTGCCACACATGATTTACCTGGCTGGTTGAAAGCCTCACGCACGGTTCTCTGATAAATGATCACTGCTGAGAGCCACGGTAGTCAAGCCTCATTGCTAAAATTCTAGTATACTAGTATTTGTTAGGATAGTGCGTTCCTAACATACACTGTCTGCTCCAAGTGATCAACACAATCTGTACGTGTTATCATACCATTATTAGCACGTCTGTTTGCCCAGCTTTGTGAAAGCCCATGGAACACCGTGTGTTTGTGTGATGGCTACCGTGATGGTGGCATTTCCACCCGCTCACGTGGTCACCCCCACAATGTCCAGTAAGTAAGCTGATGGTCATCCGCTAACGGACTTTGATTGACAGTGCAATTTAGATAAAGCACTTGAGCTCCACTGACAAAATGTTGTTTCACAGTGTTTTCCCGACAGTGCTGCCCACTACACTGACATTACTCTGGACAGGAGACAAGTAAGCAAGCTGGTTTGTTTACAAGGAGTGTAACACGATAAAGCAGCCGGACCACAAACACAGTTGAACAAACTGAACAAGGTTGGAACAACAGTGCGGGCTATTGGTGCACTTTTATTCTGCAACTATTTAATAAGGTCGCTCGACAGTGTTTGGAGCCAACACACAACCGAGGTCGTTATCCTGGAAGGTCTTCAGTCCATTTATTGTTTTCCTTCTTTGGCAACAAGACGTTTTCGGTCAGAAAGTCCCCTCAGGCTCTCAACAAGTGGTGGACATTCGCTCTATCCTCAAAGTCACTATCATGCGTTCCTTTTTATTTTAGGGATGATAAAGGGCAATTCAGAAAGGTTTTACTTGCCATCACATTAGTAGTGAAACGAGCTTCGATGGTTTGCTTTCGGAGAAATCTATCCCAGTTCGAATCAGATCCTGTAAAAATTTCCATAACCTATGATCAGAAAATGCAGTGCGGTTTTTTCGTTTGCGTTGTGTTGCGCACACATGTGTGCAGTGCAGCCGCCATAAATTCGACGTAAAAAGACACTACTGCATCCAATTTGGTTTCAAATAGAACACAAAGTTGACGGAAACTCGAAGGACTAAGCCTACCTAATGAGCTCGAAGAAGAGCAAAACCGGTCGTCAGCTGTGGAAGAGTTTTCAGCAACCTTATGAATAGTGTTTCTCCAGGAAAAGATACCACAATATCTCGAATATCGTACCGACTGAAACAAAGGGTGGTCTTTGTGCAGAACAAGCAGTTGAAGACTACCATACACGAATGATTCAGATGCGTCTCCTGTTAAATCCAAATTAGTGTGCAGATGAATGTATCTGGTATTTGTTGTCAGCACGATTCCTTTCGAGAACAAAGCTTCTGGGGCGAAGCGTGCCCTTTGCTGCTGAAACCAACACTTATGCCCCACAGGACGCACGCACACACACACACAAACACAACATCAGCACAGCCATTCGCATAGCGGCCTCATTTTCCACGCTCTTATTTATGGACATTCTTTCTAAAAGTACATTGATGAACACAATGAGGTTAAGGTTATGGTGTTGATGCTGTCCATTAATTGGCATTTGTTTGCTTACTTCAGTCGGACATAATTATGTTAGAGACAATCAGACACGACACCGGGAGAAGATGAAACTGAGTTGGACAGTCCCATGGAGGATATAATATCAGCATTATATGGTTTGTGGATTTTTTTACGGAAAGCTGTTGAAGGAACTGCTTTTTTCCTCCTAGAATGTTGTACTAGTTGATTCAAAGTGACCCCTCAGGGTAAGAAAACAACTGTTTCCGAGACAGAATACACTACTCATAAGGTTGCTGAAAAAAGTTGGGCAGCCCACTACCCGTTTCTTTTGTCTGTCGATAATTTTTCAGC
>SJOL01006946.1:191623-219222 GCA_004794785.1 Opisthorchis felineus | reverse complement strand
GGTATTTGTTGTCAGCACGATTCCTTTCGAGAACAAAGCTTCTGGGGCGAAGCGTGCCCTTTGCTGCTGAAACCAACACTTATGCCCCACAGGACGCACGCACACACACACACAAACACAACATCAGCACAGCCATTCGCATAGCGGCCTCATTTTCCACGCTCTTATTTATGGACATTCTTTCTAAAAGTACATTGATGAACACAATGAGGTTAAGGTTGTGGTGTTGATGCTGTCCATTAATTGGCATTTGTTTGCTTAATTCAGTCGGACATAATAATGTTAGAGACAATCAGACACGACACCGGGAGAAGATGAAACTGAGTTGGACAGTCCCATGGAGGATATAATATCAGCATTATATGGTTTGTGGATTTTTTTACGGAAAGCTGTTGAAGGAACTGCTTTTTTCCTCCTAGAATGTTGTACTAGTTGATTCAAAGTGACCCCTCAGGGTAAGAAAACAACTGTTTCCGAGACAGAATACACTACTCATAAGGTTGCTGAAAAAAGTTGGGCAGCCCACTACCCGTTTCTTTTGTCTGTCGATAATTTTTCAGCTAACTTTTTTTTAATGTATCCGTCCAGACAAGGTGCTGTGATATCACGAATTTCGTACCAACCAAAACGTGAGATGGCCTCTGTGCAGCATATTCAGAATTTCATAAACAAGAGATTCAGCTGCGACTCAGATGTCTCCCGGTAAAACTAGGCCTCCATTTCCTGTTTATTAAGCAGACACTTGCCCAGTCAAATGTCTTAGAGAAAACTGGACCAGCTCTCATTAGCTCTCTACAGGATAGCGAACGATTTAGCCGATAGCATATCAGTAGAGAGCCAGGCGTGGCAGATCCAAGCTAAACCCATTTGCCGTGAATGTGGGGCAAGGATGACGTATGTTATTAGAAGCTCTGATAAGACTGCTTGATGAAAAACGTATCCAGAGAATTCCAAGTACAGACGTACTTGCAGGGTGGATGTCCTGCACGATTATATGTTTGGACCAATAGGCGTAATGGAGTTAACGGTAAATAACACCAACAGCACTCAGAATAGCTCTTCCCTTGTTCAGAAGGCTTGTTACCGTGCTAGGACAACGAAAGATTGTGGGTCGATACGATACATTAAAGGTATGGTTCTGGGGCTGGTCTGCCTATCAGCTACAGTGTTTTGAAAATGACCGCAAGGGGATTTGATAATGGTTATCCAGAAAATTTTAGTTCAAAATCTAATTAAAGTAGTCACGAATACTTCAGAGGAAGGACAACGGCAAAATATATCACCCGTATATGTACGACCTATCAGAAGGAATGGTACCGAGAGTTCCTTCATACTATCGGGAAACAAAAAGGTAGACTAGATGATGTCTTGAGACAAACTGGCGATTGTGGAAATCGCGTGACTGCATACAATAAGAGAAATAGTTTACCAGAAGAATAACTATACTGTGGCAAACACCTTCGACAGCACGTGTTCTGAGTCGCACCAATCTGTCTCCACAACCAAAGATGTCTGTGTAATTCGACAGTCTCAGTTTGACTTGACCTTAATTATCACCCAGATCAGGTGCATCGGCAAACACAAATCTGGCCCTGGAGCAAATTGCTGAGCGCATACTCGCTGTACGCGAACTTGAGGGAGGCAAAAAATTTCTAAATCCCCCCAGTCGTTCCGATAAAGCTCCCTCAATAGACAGAAGAATGAAAAAAGTAAACGCGATCGAGCTGAGCTAATTGGTATTGTGCTTTAGGAGTGAGATTACACGGATGGATCCAAACACTAGGGTATATCATTAAATACATTTGCAGTGTAAACAAGTCGGATCAAGGCAAAGCATAAAACCGGAGATAGCCAATTGGGCCACATGACTGTTTAGTTCGGAGGCAAACAATTTAACTGCGGATAAGGGTGAGTGAAAAAATACGAGTATGCAGACAAAATAAAGAGAACAGGCACTTGACGGATCGAGGCACGACATAATCCGGTTCACAGTCCTCTCTTCACCATGATTAGTGAACCACCTGATCTTCGAAACAAAAGGAATTGTGAAATAATCTGCAACTGTATGGTTGCTTTTTTTCTGTGCTTTTAAGCACACGACGTAAAATGAAAACCGCTCACATGCGTCACTATTAAGGAGTTTGCAATTTGCAACCACGCACGCCAATTCGCATTCCAGAGTGAGCACGTTTATGAAAAAAATCCAACAAGCTTGAAAATCACGGGATCCATAGTAATCCATTTCAAGGCACTAACATTTTTATAATACCTTTGGAAGTTTAACAAAAGTCTGACTTTTGGGCTACTCTAATTACATTTCTATTTGTTTTTAATTCAGGTGGTGCCAGTTCGCCTCAACAGTTGTTAATCGCGAAACCAAACGCCCAGGTTACGGAGATGGTCATCAACATGACCATTAGCCCCACAATCACTGCCGCAACGTCTGTGCTTTTTTACCTTAGGGCCATGTCACAATGGAGAGAAGAAAAAAGGGAAATGTAAAACTACATAGTGCTAAACTGCCACAATAAGTTTAGGCGTGAATGTGCACCTTCCTAGTCAGTCATTCATCCAGAGTGGAAACAATACTGGGTGGTTTGTTCACCATCAGTTTTGTCTTCGCAACTTAACGATCCTAAACAAGAGTCAACAGATCAACAGATAATGCACACTCATCAGAACATCTGCTACAATACAGACTGATTCAAATTTTAGCCTGGTTAGGAGTGTAAATCGATCAATTGTTTAAGTGGTCACGTGACCAGAACAAGGTTGTATGGGATGTCATACCGTAGTTTAAATACAGCATGCAATCACGTAGCCATGACACAATCAAATGAGCCTGGTCGTGGGTCCTCCACAAGAAACATACTAATGGGTCAAGATGAACATCAGAACACAATTTTCCCTCATTGGAAAGCGGGTCGCAATACCACATGTCTAGAAAAGCAAAAGACCAGTGCGTCCTATCGAGTACTCTGCAGAGTAAACAGTTCTCCTGATGTTTCTGCATGACGATAATCGATATATATATATATATGGGCACAGGATAATTTCGTACACATTCCAACAGTAACACGCATCCCGTGGACAAACCACTAGAAGGACATTAGGGCAAATTTCGATAAAGAGTGTGTGCGTCGCTATACCAATTTGTCAAGCACGTGGAATACCTGGCTCAGAAATTTTACCAATATAGACTTTGGTCTGAACTGCGTGATCATCATTGTTTTGAGAAAATTCAACAAATAGGGCTGTGATGATTTGAATATGGGGTTGACAGGTGATAAGATGGACTCACTCCGGCAGCACTTGGGTTTCCAATATTAAGTGTAAATTTATACATTAGCTACCTCTTATTTATGTGACACTCGATAAGTTCAAAACACGTTTTGAAAAAGGATACTATTTAGAACAGACAATCTACTTCCGTTGTTGAGCACATGGACAGTTTTTTGAGGTTGTACGGAGCAGGGAAGCAGGCAGGCGGGCAGACAAACAGGTGGGGTCAGAAATCAGGACAGAGGACCTTTCCGACTTCTTCTAAGGATGGCGTAATCCCAGTTACCTTTTTATCCTTGGTTGTAATAACTGGTGTTTTCCACCAGCCTCCGTTTCCATTTGACTGGCTCCTCAAATTTCTGGAAAAAGTAAAACGACGACTTTTGGTTGATCAGATGGTAGATCTGTTGACAAATCGACATAAAACAATGGTAAAAAGAAATCACTTCGGTTTGCGCACAAATGGAACTGTAAAACACCTAGTGATTGATCGTAGTGACGATCACAACTACGATTTTTTGCAAATCTCTCGACCTGTTCAGGATTTGAGTTGCCGCGTTTTCTGCTCATTTTGTTTAGTTCGTTTTCCTCTCTCCCAGGATCGTGAAGAAATGCACGTTTGTTCGGAGTACCACATACCAAGAGGTAAAAACCAAAAAAAGCAAATGCCTGAATGACAAACACTTCAAAGAAGCAGAGGAATTATCCACCTCCAAATGTTTCCCGTTCCTGGTGGTCGGCCACCTCCCGCAGCTGATCCTTCAGGTGATAGTTTTTTCTGTCGAAACATGAAGGGTATCCTTCGCTACTTGATGGGCCCCTAAGAACGCAGATCCTTGGCGATACTATCTTTCGGCCGTGTTATGAGAAACTCTATCTTCAGCATCGTGGACATGAGAGAAAAATCCAGCGCGTCTGACAGAAAAACGTTTACCGCATAACGATTGCGTCAATATTGCTTTGCAAAGCCTACCCAGTTGATAAACCTTCAGTGCTGTTGGAATCTAATGGAAAGTGGAGGAACGGGATTGTCATTCTTCACTCAGCTAATGATTTTATTGTGGCCGCAAAAGCGGGGTCGATGCCTTCATAATCGACCAAGTCGCTGCTTCTCTTTTAGGCATAATTACCAATGTAGAGCCAAATTGGTGTCACGCTGTGATCGTTTAGTATGACTTTAGGTGAACAACAACCAAACCAACGTAAACTACCGTTACCGTAAACTTCCACTCCCTTGTTTTTTCACTGTCTTCCTCTAGTTGGTATTTTTACTTTCGTATATCTTTGCCTACGAGACAGATTTCTTTCCCAGACTGCTCTGTATATAAGCATCACCGTAGATAAATTCAACCATTTTGTCTGGTCCCAAAGAATTATCTCTGACACCTAAAACGATTTAAGATGTATTTTCCATGCCTCGTAGTAAACAGTAGAGCGGCAGTCTTGTAGCAAGTCTAGGTTGAACGTCACCGTCGAGAAACTAACCAGGAGGTTTTCCTGCTGCAAGTGTTATTTCTCACTCTCTTTCGCCTATTTACTTGGTCACGCAGAGGGATTCACAGCCACCTTATTTTGCCTACAGTACCGCGGGATGAAATCTCCCGAATTGCTGAATACTTCCTCACTTTTTGCTTTCCCTTGTTCTACTTCTTCATTTCATGCAAGTATTCAAAAGAGGTACCCGTCTGCTAAGGATCCACTCGTATTATTTCATTCTCAAATCAGGGAAGCGATTTGCTATACTACTCATAAGATTGATGAAACCCTGAAAAGCTCACTACCGATTTCCTCTTTATTGAACTAATCAGGGCAGGTGGAGGCACGGAATTCTCTCTGAGCTCACTTTGTACTTCGATACTGGTTTGTTATTCTAAACAACGCTTGCGTTTTATTTCCTCTTGAGAAGGTTCTGTTGAAATGAATAATGAAAATCCTGGGATTTCACAGCCCAGTTGAGTTCAACGATTGATGCTGCGGTCCAGTTCACGCGTGTCGTTACATCCGGTCTTGGAAGTAATGGTGGTCCACTTGGAATATCGTTCATCGAGTACGCAAACGCTTTCGGTTGTTGTTTTACGGTTGCGTCGGCACAGTCATGCCAGTAAACAAACCTTGGCCATTCTCCGGGTGGCCATTTCTAAGGTCTAATGCAGACCGCCACTTCCCACAAGCGCTGTCGCGCTTGAAGACGAAATCTCTTATTCTATATTGAGGACCTCCGCTACAGCCCGGTACAATAGGCAGACGATACGTTTATTGATTGTCGTTATGATGACCTGGTTTTTCACCTATTTTCAAGAGATCTTTACTAATTCAGTTAGCTAGTTCGTCTCCGGATCATCCGTATTAAATTTATCAAGTGCGCGGACGTTTCTTACGGCTTTTATCCGGAGGCTTACTATATTCCGTAGTTCCCATGAAACTGTTAAATTTGATACCCAAATCCACGCGCGTGGAAATCCATCCACAATTAGCTGTCGCGCTGAATCACTGTTTTTAACAGTCTAAGCACGTTCAGTTTGTCCTCTTCATCTCATTTTTCAGATCTCCGAACTCTTTCTCTTCCCGGTCAATTTATTAAAAAATTCGTTGTTGCAAGTATCTTTCTATTTCACTTCAAGTGCTCCAGTGTTTGGTTTTCATGATGTAAAGTGACCTGATTTTAATTTACTAGGTTGACATAACGTTGCACTCATAATAACCTACTGCATGTACCAATAACTACCTAGATTTTTAGTACTCTCCTGAATGAACTTTGAGACGATCTGAAATTCAAGATATCTCGAGCTTGTACATTTGGACAATATGTCCACCGGCCCTGGATGTTTGAATCGTGAAGACTATTGTGGCAGAAGTAGATATAGTCACGTCTGTGAGAATATCGCTGAGATCCACCATGAGATCGGTGATTATTTGGTAGAGGGTGGATACGCACAGGTGGCCAAGACCAAGGAGAGAATAGTGACTATGCACGATCCAGGTTTGACGAAGTTTGGAGGTGTTGAATAGTGTCCAGTTAAGAGACGACTTCTACGACCGATGTATACATTGAATGCCCAGATAAACGGGAAGTGTGGAAATTTTCAGGATACTTGCGAACACAATAGGTCTTTGAGAGAGGCGAGCATCTGTTGGTGGGATACTTAGCCACGAAACAGATGACTGATGTGTAGGGCATGTCTGTAATCTCAGATCAGAGCCACTATTTTCGTCCTTCGCTCCTGAACGTCTGTGTGTATCACTCCCAAGCCAGTCACCAAGCCTCAAAGCCATAACGGATCACTAACCGGTTACTAGTGGCACAGATGCCTGTAAACACTGAAAATGGAAATGGATTCGTTGCCGCAATGAACGGTTTCACTGCTGCTCGAATGTAAAAATACTCTGGCTGATCCATCACACAAATGTCGGTCGCCATGATATCCTAGATGTCGTTTGCTGAACGGTGCCAACTAGATTACATTAAATAACACGAACTTCTTATGACCCATGATTGCGAACTTCATTAGGACACAGAATGTAATGAAGTATTTGTTCTCCGTGTACTCCACCAGTGGTCAACTCGCGCGACTGGATGATGAGCGAATCGGACAAATGTTGGCTTTAGTCAGAGGATTTACCGAGGCAAACAAGTAAATTTATCTAGTAGCGCTTCGTTTGATGTCTCCTTCATTTCAACTTCTCGTAGCTTTCCAGGATAAAATTTTGACCATTGGACGGCAGACATGCGAACTATGGATTCATAGCACTTATATTTCAGTTTTACTCAAAATAGGATGACTTTTCATCACGCACGGCCATTGGATATGCACTGCTGATGAGCTCTAATAATAGCGAAACTCGAGTCCAGTGCTTCCCCCCTTTGGTGTGAACTCACCGGAATAATTACGCCAGGACAGTAGGACAACTGTTCAAACGAGAGTGATGTGAATATGAACAAAACAGTATTTATTTTACGAAAATGGACCCAAACTGTTGATTGTGCGGATTTCATACACTTGTTTGTTCACACGAGTAAGTTATTGTCACATTTACTGGGGTAGACTGAACCTCACTGGATGGCTTCTAATCCTCCACAAACTTGTGTCACGTGCTGCACCACCAGCGCTGAGTTCACGAACAATGTTCACAGAATTAAACACTGTTCCAAGTCGTCCAGGCTCAGTTTGTAGTCATAAGTCTAGCCAGCTAGTCCGACAGATCCTTTTGCCTACATTGGTCGGATTTTAGACGTATCGATTTTTCTACTGCTTTCATGCCATGACTCTCCACAAGAAAAACATACCGTTTCCCACTGGCAGATTGCAATCATTTTACCGCTACAGTTTTTCAATATCTGAGTCCAATATGTTCTCAAATGTATTTGCAATTAGATACTGTCCTTTATCTTTTCTCTGTTTATCATCGAATAGTATCTGAGCCGCCGGGTTTGTTCACAAAATTGCCACCATGAAGTGAGAAAATGCCGGAAACTACCCGGAAAAATGGAAGGTTATGTAGTTTTCTGTAGTTTTCACCCCAATGAAGACAAATGATGAAAAAGACGGGATGCTTGTTCAGGCTGCCTTGCGTAAACCCATAGGCCCATAATTTCATTGACATGTAACTCACCAGAATGTTACTTCAGAAGCACTCCGTAATTATAAGGTTATACAGATTAAAAATTACATGTCTACTGTTGCCTGATATATACAAACACGAATGCATCGCTTTTTTTCGTGTGAGCCGATACAAAACATCTGGGCAGCCTAATGAAAATTGTGCCAAAAAACTCAGTCGTTTCACGCATAAGATGAAGTAGGGTTTGGATTTTTGAGGTCACGACCGACACACTCCTTTATAAGAGTGTAAGAGTGTAAGTCTTGGTATCCTGGTTCGTCCACCAGGTTCACTAGACATTGAGCATACTTTCAACACTATGGAAATCTCAGTTTGTAATGGTGAGACAATCTGTTGGCAGGTTTTGCTTGTCACTAAATCCGAATACACTCTATTCCTTCACTAGAACTGGCAGAAGAGATATTCTGTGGTGCATTAACATTTATTTTCCTCAATCAAGGACGTAAAACATAAGGCCACTACAAAATAGGATGCACAAACAATGTTGAACACACACTGAATGGGATGGATTTCGGGGTGTCACGTGATCGATACCAAGTCGTTTACTTCAACCCTTTTTGTGTGCATTGTCGGCTCTGGTGGCGCTTCACCTATCATTGAAACTTCGGGGCTTGTGATGCACAACAAGATTCGGATCAACCTAACACATGTTTGGCTATTGATGCGAGATGTCTGTCCTGACAACATTTAAATTACATACTTCCAGATAACCTTCTGTTGAGCTCTAAGCTAGGCATCTATCTATGCGGCCAACGTATGCGTCTCCGAAGCTGCTTGGGAACTTGCAGACTACGAGTGAAAAGATAAGTTAGACAGTTCTGATTCACTTTTGTACGAAGCGAAGTCCCTCGTGGTCGATATCGGAAGTACAAATGCACCCTAAGACAAAAGTGCGTCAGAATCTTATGTTGTTATGCCTGTGGGCGCTTCTGAATTGAACCAACGAAGGTACGTCTTTACTGTCGGTTATTATTATAGTAACTATTTGATTTACTTATTTTTACTTTATTATTATTTTTTTATTATGGTGACTATTTTATACAAACCGGGTGTTTTACGTCCACGAATAAAGAGAGCAAAAGCGATGACAACCGATAACAGCATATCTCTTCTATCAGTTCTAACACGAAAAAATTATTGACGACTTGCAAGGTGGTCGTGTTGCTTAAATCAGATGCGGTTGCGTAATAGCGTCAGCAAAAAGTCAGCAGGTTTTCATTGGTTCATACTCAGGAATGAAAGGGTTCGGTTGTTCAAAGTTCACGAAAACATGACAGTGGCGTTCTACTGCTGGGAGAAAATCAGTGACACAAAAAAGTCCTGTAGTGGATGAGAATGGTCAAATGCAGATGTGATATGTCTTCTGACCTTAATTATGAAAATCACTTTCAGAGAAAATTGTACCAAGGCCCTAGTTGCGATGGATCAAGCTCAACATCTGCGTACGTTATGAAGAAGGTCCTAATGCACCTAAGGTTAAGACGACCACCAATGAAGACCTAACCATTCCGGTAGATATAACGAGCTGTTTAAGGTATTTTCGATATCAAATTGAAATAAACTCAGTTGGTAATTTGACCCCGCTCCACATAGCCTAGACGTTGCAGCAACCATATGACGCCTGAGCAACTGAGATTTGATTACATAAACCACTGATGCATCAGTCTACTTGTGATAATGTGCAGTTTTCCTCAAAAAATTATGCTAGTTAAGGATCAACTGAAACGGCGACACCAGTCCTTTGCACATCTGGTCATAAAGAGGGATCCATGTGCTGTCACAAGACTTGCCACCTGACTACACACATGTGAGGACAGACACACCAGAAATGTTGACCGATTGTGTTATTCGCCTGACGGATAGATTCCACTTAGGCAAAATTTCCGTGTCTAATATTCTGCTTCATGGATCAATCTGATTAATCTCTAACGCTGACAAAACTAGTTGACTCGAATCGGTCAGTGGTACTCACTACCGATAAGATAGGCAGACAGACAGACAGATAGATCGATAGACAGATAGATAGATAGATAGATAGATAGATAGATAGATAGATAGATAGATAGATAGATAGATAGATAGATAGATAGATAGATAGATAGATAGATAGATAGATAGATAGATAGATAGATAGATAGATAGATAGATAGATAGATAGATAGATAGATAGATAGATAGATAGATAGATAGATAGATAGATAGATAGATAGATAGATAGATAGATAGATAGATAGATAGATAGATAGATAGATAGATAGATAGATAGATAGATAGATAGATAGATAGATAGATAGATAGATAGATAGATAGATAGATAGATAGATAGATAGATAGATAGATAGATAGATAGATAGATAGATAGATAGATAGATAGATAGATAGATAGATAGATAGATAGATAGATAGATAGATAGATAGATAGATAGATAGATAGATAGATAGATAGATAGATAGATAGATAGATAGATAGATAGATAGATAGATAGATAGATAGATAGATAGATAGATAGATAGATAGATAGATAGATAGATAGATAGATAGATAGATAGATAGATAGATAGATAGATAGATAGATAGATAGATAGATAGATAGATAGATAGATAGATAGATAGATAGATAGATAGATAGATAGATAGATAGATAGATAGATAGATAGATAGATAGATAGATAGATAGATAGATAGATAGATAGATAGATAGATAGATAGATAGATAGATAGATAGATAGATAGATAGATAGATAGATAGATAGATAGATAGATAGATAGATAGATAGATAGATAGATAGATAGATAGATAGATAGATAGATAGATAGATAGATAGATAGATAGATAGATAGATAGATAGATAGATAGATAGATAGATAGATAGATAGATAGATAGATAGATAGATAGATAGATAGATAGATAGATAGATAGATAGATAGATAGATAGATAGATAGATAGATAGATAGATAGATAGATAGATAGATAGATAGATAGATAGATAGATAGATAGATAGATAGATAGATAGATAGATAGATAGATAGATAGATAGATAGATAGATAGATAGATAGATAGATAGATAGATAGATAGATAGATAGATAGATAGATAGATAGATAGATAGATAGATAGATAGATAGATAGATAGATAGATAGATAGATAGATAGATAGATAGATAGATAGATAGATAGATAGATAGATAGATAGATAGATAGATAGATAGATAGATAGATAGATAGATAGATAGATAGATAGATAGATAGATAGATAGATAGATAGATAGATAGATAGATAGATAGATAGATAGATAGATAGATAGATAGATAGATAGATAGATAGATAGATAGATAGATAGATAGATAGATAGATAGATAGATAGATAGATAGATAGATAGATAGATAGATAGATAGATAGATAGATAGATAGATAGATAGATAGATAGATAGATAGATAGATAGATAGATAGATAGATAGATAGATAGATAGATAGATAGATAGATAGATAGATAGATAGATAGATAGATAGATAGATAGATAGATAGATAGATAGATAGATAGATAGATAGATAGATAGATAGATAGATAGATAGATAGATAGATAGATAGATAGATAGATAGATAGATAGATAGATAGATAGATAGATAGATAGATAGATAGATAGATAGATAGATAGATAGATAGATAGATAGATAGATAGATAGATAGATAGATAGATAGATAGATAGATAGATAGATAGATAGATAGATAGATAGATAGATAGATAGATAGATAGATAGATAGATAGATAGATAGATAGATAGATAGATAGATAGATAGATAGATAGATAGATAGATAGATAGATAGATAGATAGATAGATAGATAGATAGATAGATAGATAGATAGATAGATAGATAGATAGATAGATAGATAGATAGATAGATAGATAGATAGATAGATAGATAGATAGATAGATGATAGATAGATAGATTGGTAGATAGATAGAAGATAAATAAATTGGTAGGGTTATCTTTCAGGGGGTATTTCATAAGAGACGGGGTTTCAGCACATTATCAAGAAAGCGCCCATCTAATGAAAGTTGTAAGGGAGAGAAAAGAAAAGTGGCGAGCATGTGCAAATGGGTATGTGTAAATGGGTCCCGATGGTCTCGGGGTTAGTAAGGTATCGTGTTAAAATCTGAATAAGCCAAATTTTGTACAAGAAAGTACTGGCATACAGGTATTCGGTGGCATTTCCGTAAGGTGGCAAGATCCTCTCTTTTAGAGATGTGAAAAGAAGGGTACGAAGCGTCAGTGATGATATTTGAGCGAAATCATGAGCAAGCAGAGGGCCACAGTTAAAATAAGACACTGAAACATGAAAGGAAAAACAAAATGTTCTCGCCAAATAACTTTCTCCCCTCGCAAAAAGTTACTCGGCAGGATGAAGCTTGTGTAGAAGGAGTTGTCCTTCAAAATAAAGGGGACACCAAATGTAAGTATGGAGAAGAAGTGATAAGGTGAACAAGGGAGGTAGCAGAATCGTGCGTGCTACCGCTTGTCTTACAGGTGAACTAAAAGAAATCACAAGAGGAATTCCGGCGAGTAAGAATATCAGACGGTATCACCTCCATCAATAATAACATAATGAGCTTAATTCAGATGGCTCACTGAGGCTTGGGTGAAGGAAAGTGGAAAAATACGCGATAAAAATGCTCAATGCAGCTTTAATAAACTCATTGGCACAGCACTTGAATAGATGAAAAATATGCAATCATGGCCAGAAGAAATTGCCAGTCAACAGGATTTGAGTAGGCGCATCAAACAACCGAACTATGCATAGGAAGAAGAATGGGGCTAGGGAAGTTTGGGTGTTAAAGTGAATCTGATTTGAAGGAAACCAAATCCGAGTAGCGAACGTTCGAGCTATGTTATATCTCACAAACCGAATAAACGAAGTTCCATACATCTTTTGGTGAGTCCAAGCTCACCGAACAAACACGAAAAATACTCCAGTTTGTTTTTTTACCGCCATATTTGTAAACTGAGTTCATTCATGACAGCACACCTTTTGGGCATAAACCCACAAATATTCCCACATCATTAATGAGGAACAAGTGATCCAGAGGGCAAAATTAGCTATATAGGTAGGAGACCGTATTTCGGAATTTGAAACCTAATGGATGTGGGCTCAGTTCAGGGCATACAGGCTACATTGGGAGCTTTCAGTGACATCATGTCATCTGAAGTTTTGCGGTGTTTGTAGACGAATCTATGCGTGAAAACTGTGATAGAACGATAGCGCAACTGAGGACGCGCGACTGCTAGAGCAAAACTAATGGAGTGATTAGCGCTTCTAAAGGATATACAGATCATTTAGCAATAAACCACTATGTGATCCAGTTGCGTACAACTCCTGGTTGTCTCATCAACCAGAACATGGATATCCAAACGAAGTTTATCGACTGACCACCTGGTCGCCTGCTGTGTTGAAAGGATATTAGTGCTACTGAACTACTGCAAGTAGAGAACAATTCATCCAGCAAACTTGATAAACTAGGGGAAGACATACAAATCAGTGAATAGGATTCTGTGGAAATTAGGTAAAAACGTAGATGTGAGGAGATTTGGTAATTTTCAATAGAGATTTCGTCCAATCACGGTGAAGCCAGCCTACCAAACCTCCTCACATCACCACTAATCTATAATTATCTCAGAGGAAGAATAATTTCATAAGTTGAGTAGAGCTTACTTCTGAGAAGTCGTCAGTCAAGAAACTAGTCAATAGATGGCCGAGTTATGTGGAAGAAAGAGTGGCGCTAAGTGAGAGCTAATCCCACTGCTGGTGAGGTACTCGTGACTAAACGGTCAAGTGTTCAAGCACTGGCTGGAACGTCACGAGTTCGAAACTCACTGAGTTTCGTTAGATGCACACTGGTAATGCTTCCCAACATGGATGGAACGGTGTTTCTCAACTTTCCATTGCTTAGTCTGAGTGAAAAAACTAAGTTGATCTCCACCCACCACTGGCGCAAAAATTGGTAACAGGAATCACGATTTTCTATAGAGGAAAATGTTGGTAGTTCAGGTAGTGTAGATGGTCGTTGGCTTGTTCGCTGAGCTGGGCAATTTGATTGCAAACGTTTCATCACCAATCGAGGTGACATCATCAGTGCGTTATTGGGGAGCGTAGTGGTGCGTAGCGATGGGTTGGTGGTTGTGCGTTGAGTAGTGTTGCGTGTGTGTTAATATACGTGCTGCTAGCTGGGGCTGACCTTTGATCGCGATTAGTTGTTCGGCCGAGCGGTTCCATTGGTTGCTCCGTTATCTTGTGTCCTCATTCGCCGATGCCCACGTGACCTTTGAGCTTGGCATCGTACTGTCGTCGTACTCTGGCCGATGTTGGAGTGGCCTTTGTCCTTGGTCCTTCCGAGTTCCGGCTTGTGACTTTTATTGATTTGACTCCAAGGAGTTCCTTGTTTCTTTGTTTGTGAATCCAATATTCGTGGGCATTGGCGAATGAGGATACAGGACAACGGAGCGACCAATGGAACCGCTCGGCCGAAAACAACTAATCGCGATCAAAGGTCAGCCCCAGCTAGCAGCACGTATATTAACACACACGCAACACTACTCAACGCACAACCACCAACCCACCGCTACGCACCACTACGCTCCCCAATAACGCACTGATGATGTCACCTCGATTGGTGATGAAACGTTTGCAATCAAATTGCCCAGCTCAGCGAACAAGCCAACGACCAGGAATCACGATCGCTGTTCAACCACTATTTTTGATTTGCTATTGTAAACAGGCTTACCAATAAGAGATAACCATAATTTTTTTTAAATTGAGCCTCCTTTCTTTAAGCAAAAACAATATGTGCTGAAAACCCGAGCAGCACAGTGCGTACCTCATGAATCTGGGAGTTTCGAACCTGTGACCTTCCGGCATGTGTTCGAATACTTATTAGTTTGGCCACGAGTGGCTGAACAGCAGTGCGATTAGATCTCGCATCGACAGCATATAGGATCAACTATAACTGTTTAGCCTCGGTGAAAGTCAATACGGAATTGGTAGATAGAATAATATATCTTGGATACAGGTGTAGTAAACAACCCGCTACTTCAGCCAACCCTAGTGCTCCGACTATTCGCAACGCGGGACAGGTTCATTAATACGGGTCTGAGCGAAAAGACAAATGTTCTGGAAAATCTTAGAATCATGGTCAAAAACGCAGTAAAGTAAATATTTCATTTCGAAATACGATGGTGCTAAGTGACCACTTTTGCTAATGGTGCCAATTTCAAGGACTTGCGATGACGCATGCAGAGAATGGCTCAGTGTGAGTGAGGGGGTCTGAAAAACGAGATTGTCTTTGTCATGTTTTGTCAGGAGGAGTTCACAACGAGAACAAATCTACTTGACCAAGTTTCAACCGCTTTTGTAAATGTTGTGTAGTTCGTGGCTCGTATGTGCCTACTAGTCATTGGGCTGATCGATAATCCAGGCTGACACTTTCAGGCCACCTTCTTTACTACGCAGTGTCACCTGTTAGTCCCACCAACGAGCGTGAGCCTAAAAGACCTCAAGAAAGTGTGTGGACTACCGACGTAAGCGGTCCTTCAACCAAAATAGTTCTAGTAAGATGACCTTTTGTCTTAGGACCCCCGCCCTCATTCACTGACAATTTCCATTCAGAGGTATTCCGGTTTTACAGAGTCCATCATCTTATCCGTGGCACAATCCGTCCGGTTTGTTATCGAGTTGAATGTAGTGATAAACGGTAGGATGACCAGTGTTTCACTCGGCACTGGACAAACGGACAAACGATCAAAAGACGTTTTCTGCTGATTTTTTCCGCAGAATACACATTATGCAAAGCTTCTGTGTGGACATACAATTCCATGTCCCGTTCAACGGGCTACCACCTTCCTAAGTGTCCAAACCACGTATAGTGCATTGGGCTCAACTTTTTTCAAGTAAAACCTATTACTAACAAGCGACGGCTTTGTCGGCGGAAAACAAATCATAACGGGAAGGATGTTACGATTTCAATTGTTTTCAACCTCCTCCAGGTAACATGCATTTACACTTATAGTAGTAACACCAGTATTAAAAAGAAGAGCCTAGGGCTACGCACAAAGGTCAGCAAAAGACCAGTTCCAATGCACACTGTGTACATAATGTCGGCCGAATAAACAGGATCAGAAATGCATCGCGGAGAGCTAGTAGCTTATAGTTGCTATCTTGAATGTTCGGTTTAGGTCACCTGGGCGACCTGCTGTCACCAGGTTCTCGGTTATGAATAAGGCTAGCTCCCGGGTGCTTCGTGGGTGCACAGACTGGCTTTGTGCTCAACCATCTTGTGCGACAACATGCGATGTATTGACGCATCCGCACGCGAACTGGTGTATGACATGTGATTTAAAACAAGCAGCTGAGCACATATTACAGAGTGGAATAAAGACGGGAAAGGTGAACGTAGTCACCTTCAACTGAACAGGCTGGAAGTTTCGGCTGATGTGTTATGTCACCTTTTGTTCAAAATCTGTGGAAAAAAATATATAGTCAATGCCAGCAAAGTATCGGTTTACCTCCCATCATGGTCTCTTGCTTCTCATCATCATCATTAGCAGCAGCATCAGCGGCATCATTATCGTCAGCTTCAGTTTTAGAAGCCGCATACACATTGAACGGTGCCGTTTGCCGATGATATGGAAAGAAAGGGTGGGTAGCTACATCATGGAAGCAGTAGCTGTTATAACTGATGCGTAGCAGTGGACTCTCATTGGGGAACTCCGGCGGAGAAGCTATGCAATGAAGGCAACAGCTTGGATGCTTGCGCTCCATTAAGCCGGAGACTGAGCCATGTTTGTCAAAGTTGATGTGTCTCGTCGCAAGGTCCCCACCTATGAGGACTGCAATGACCAGCGCAGCTGAGTTTGCCGGTACTTACTGTCATACTTAATTGTCAATTCGTTGCTTGACCTCCCCTGGCTCGCCTCCATCCCTTGCGTGAGGAAAGGGTTCTCCAAGTAAGTCGATCGAGTGGCATACGAAACACGTGACATAATCAGCGCAACCTATGAAGAGTGATCAATTCATCTATCGTGACGAGTTATTGCTCTCGAAAACCATTCGACGTACTCCTTCAGGACTGAAGTACAAAAATGCACCGAAGAGACCGATGGTCAACTTGTGGAAGTTTTTTCAACGTCCTCCCCCCGCGGTGGCCAGGTTTCTGACCTGTGTAACAATGAACAGTCCATCGCAGCATCGTGCACTCGACCCCTGACAGATGTCAGGTCTACGTTTCAGGTGATGCAGTTTGGAAGAACTGCTGAGGTCTTTCCCGTCCGAATGGAAATATCGTATCTGGCTAAACTATCGGGATACAACTACCCAGGCAAACAAATTTTCTACTGTCTCAATCGGTTCATTCCTTCTGCTTACCCTGGGAAGCTTTTCTGCACAAAACCAAAAAAATCCGTGGTTTGCGTACACGCAAACACTATTGTCTTCTTCGTGATATTAGACTAAAATGATAGAATCGACAAAAGGAGTGTCAGCTGCGTATCACTTTTGGATGTAATTGTTCCTTTTGTCCCGGATGCTTGAAGTGCATCCCACTTCTCCGAACAACCACACAATACACGTCAGATAAGCTATACTTCCATCGTTTCGTCAAAAACACGAGGCTCATTATTGTGTAAATCATCTGCTAGATACGCGCTCATTTTCCGACAGATAGTATGGAACGATAATTTACATGTTCACTTTGCGGGAACTCCCAATCGATCTTTTGGTAAATTCACACTTTCAAGTGTCCTTAATCACTGATGTGACCCTAGCAATGATTAGATTTGTACAAATACGCAAACAGTGCGAAAACTCGTTGACCTTGAACTGTGTTAGTGCGGGACTTCCGGTCTCTTCTGTATTCTGTCACTGTGAACAATACCAGACGTACTTGAATACATCATTGTGAATACCTGAAAACTTACACAGACGTGCAAAGTGCCATTGGGTCAGTATGGCCCTTATTCTCAGTGTAATGGTACTCTTGGGAAATACACTTATGCCTACTGAGGAACAGGAGATGCACAAAAGATTTCTGTGTCCTGCAGGCCGAGGGGACAGCACAAACGAAACTAGGATTGTGGCTCATAAATCAGTGACTGAGGTGTGGTAGAGAGTTACAGTGGATAGCTTGATCCGTATTCGAACCTTGCTATGAACGCACTACTATTGAACGGGTCGAAATTCCGTCTCCCTTGACCTAAGCGTACCCCAATGACTGTAGAAAAGCAATTTGAGAAGTTCTATACGTCTGAATTAATTCCTTCTGTGTTGTTTAGCATACGACATTTTGAAGCGCTGCTGACAGGCAAACACCATGATTGCTATGAGTAAAATTCGCGGACTCATAAAAAGCTTTGGTGTTAGCACAGCTTTAGGCCACTGCCTGGACCAGATAAATAAGCCAAGCTGTGTAGATTACCAAAAGTATAAAACCAATTGTCCTGCTTCTTTACCCTGCTTTGAGGCACTCCCTGACATTTTTACAACCGACTATTTGCTCCTAACAATTATTCGGTCTAGCCAAGGCCCCTCTACTTGGCAACCACCGGGTAGTTATTAGACTGGATAAATGACTTGAGATTTTGTGAGCGACAAGTCGTTGTATGAAATTTGGATTTTATCCAGTAAGTGAAGTTGATCTGTGCTAAAAACCGAGAGGCGTTGTATAGTGGGTTCATGCTACATTAATCATTAGTAGTGCCTATCTGACGAGTCTTCAGGGAGACACGAATCCAACATTTTCCAGATTAAAATCGGGTGGCTTGTCAGAAATAATGTTTGAGAAGCAGTTGGCCTGCCCATTCAACTGTGGCCGTGGTCATCATGTGCACGATCCTCGATTCAACGGACTGAAGAAACTTTCCGGATCTGATAAGCGGTAATCTGGATGAACTGCATGGTGGGTCTGGCTTATGATGAACAAGCTACACGCAGGCAGGGTTTTTGATGGCCCGATTTGGATACCTCACCGTAGTCCTTAAATCGTCTATGAAGATCGCGTCCTATCAATCTGAGTACCCATGTCTCCAGAAAATAGAACGTGAAAAATAAGCGCTTACAGTTATTCAGTTATTATGCTTAAAGAGCCTTGAACGTGACCTTCAGGCTATCATGCGCCATATTTGAATTTATTGATCAAACCCAAGGTCATATTGCTGCTGATCAATGACTGCTGTCTACAGTGCTAAACAAAGACGTACTTAAATGTTTTTGTACTAAGATCGGAAGAGTATATAGTTATATTATCCCTACCCAATGAACCGATATGGAGAAACGAAATCTAACTCAAGCAACAGATGTCCAGACTACTAGTAGAGAGTGGACTGATATGCATGACTAGTCTACAGGTTCACAATCTTTGGCTTCTTCAATGGACAGGTTTCGTGGAGATCAAATCAACCTTCCATCAGATTCAGGGACGCGTTTTATTCCACTTGACCAGATACCACTGGCGTGTCTCATCAGTAATATAAACTGGTACACTGGTATTAAAACCCTGGATATCTGACATCAATCCTGAGCTGCGTCTCTTGCATAGCAGTACATTATTTGATCACTTCTATTCGATCATGGCTGGGCAGCTAAGTCGCTTGTTTGTAGCCAAAGCTGACGTCCACCATGTGGGACCACTGCATTGGATCGGTAGGCTTCAGTTTCATATTTTCCGGAAATTTAGTACCTGGGGCATCAAACGTGAATGAATTCATCCAATCAAGTGCAGAAATAGCCTAGGGTGGTTCAATTATTTCATCCTCACGAGAATTCATTGAGGATTCAGTGCGGTATCCATCGACAGAGGCCATCTTGACAATGTAACACCGTGTTGCCATTCCGAGACTAATTCGGTAACTGCGTTTGGTCACGTAAATTGGGTCTATCAAGAGTGCACTTGAGGATATCCAATTGTCCTACTTCTGTAGGGGCCAACTTATAAGACTGACCGAGACTTACCTAATCCATGAGGTGGACTTTCCAAGAAGAGAGGAATAAGCTACTGAACTTGGCTTCCAGGATTTCTGCAGATTTAATCGCTACTAAAATGCACCTGAGTACACGGAAAACATTCGAGACTTATGAACAAGTGATGAGATGCTAAAACGAGATCGCAGAAGCACATGGATTTGCCAGCAACCTATGCACGTGTATTCACTTAGTGCAGACGAGTGTTAGTTAATGCGGAGAGATTTTGGAATTTTGATGGGGATTATGGATGAGCGGCGTTTTAGCCAAAGTGTGAGATAATCAACCTACTGACTAGACGCTCCTGGCCGAATGGCGAATTGTTCAGACTACTAGTCGGGAGGTTGCGGGTTCGCGATTCTTTTGAGTTTTGTGAGGTGCTCGCTAGTAAAATTCCCAATAAGGATGACAACCTGTACAGTGCTTTTCAACTTTTCAGCATAGATTGCCTTCAATTGCAGAACGAAATCTCGACGGAGACGCGAGGCCTTTCGAAGATATGTTGTGAGCGAAATCAGGCAAACACTATGGCTCCTATCATCCACCGCCATTGCAGATCAAAGAAGGCCAACTTCTACTTTGTTCCATAGTCATCTTTTCTCTTGCAGCATGGAAGTTTGCTATTCAGTGGCTGCCTTCAGTAGCAGAGGATCGTTGCTGCAAGAGCCTGGCCAGACTAGTTAGAGGCTACTTTTTAAACTGCACAGAACTCATAAATATCAAATTCCACTGTTATTCGCCGACGCCAGCCAACAGCAGTATCCGCTGTTTACGATTCCCACCTTTTCACTGTATCCGATGGTCACACTGATTTCCCATTTCCCTATCCACTGCAAGTGGGCTCATACTAACAGAACAGAACAGCCTTCCGTTACCTTAACTTCAATCGATAGGTTTGTTATTGATTATATCCTCTTTCATTGGATGTATTTTTCCCTGTTTTTTTGCCCGCGGGGTGCATTGAGAAAGATTGCTGCTCTAAATTCGAAACGTCTGCAGGTGTATTGGAATACATGTGGGAAATTAGTCGTTCGAATTTGTAGTAATCATACGATTAGTTGTTCGCTTCTTCTTCCGACTTCTCATCCCGTTCGCTGGTCACTCACCGACGACATGTCTACTCGTTTCAAGTGATTTCTGCCAGAAGATCTAATTATATGTTCCCGTAGGCCACTCATCTTCCAGTCAACCCCACTAATCTGATTAACGGGCTCGATTTTAGCCTAATTTCGTCATACTTTTTACTGTGTAAAGTAGGTTTATTCTTTAGGTGAAACCGTTGTGAATTTTGATGCCAGAAACTCACTTCACTTGGATCGATTTACCTCGTATTACCCATGGGAGTTGCCCAAAAGCGAAAAACCGATGCCAAGTAGAATAAGTACGCAGTTGTGTTTGGAGAAGTGCGGCGAACAGAACTAGAGACAGCTGGTTCGGAGGAGTGATTGTCGCTGTAAGAAGACGATAACTGATTAAAAAGCCATTTAGTTGAACCAAATGCGCGGTATCTGGTAGGTAGTGGAAAAACACTCGTAACCACATAGCAGACGTAAAATGGCATATAATCCCTAAAGGCACCAGAAACAGTTTGAAGGAGATGAGTCAGACGAGGTGACCTAAACGAAAGCAGGTACAGTTAGACGATGAGCAAATCGGGAACCTCAGGAAATCTGATATGCTTATATGTTTGGTGAGGCACGATGCGGTCAGTTCTGAAAAAAAATCCTCAACGGATTGTGAGCTGCGTGAAGTCCAGTAAACGGGGCGTTAAGAGTGGATGCTTGTTTTTTTCAGTTGACAAGAAATTACACAATTGAGAGCTCGACGGTCGGGCGTTTTGACGAACTCAACGCATAGATTGGCCGAAAGAATCGGTCCACACAAATGAGCCTAACGGCCACACGACGCTTCATTTAACGGTGGGAACTGTTAAACAAAGGTTTTCGTGACCTACGCTGCTTCACGCACTGGATGAACCATAATCAGACCAAAAACAGACCTTTTTAGGATAAACTACATCGTGTAAAACACTACAAGGGCCTCTCAACCCTTTCGGCCTCCTTCGCTCCGCTGAAAATCTAGACATGTAGATATTTCGTATGCCTCACCGAAACAGTTTTTGTCAAATGACCTTTATACTAGCATTCGACCGAAAATTCATCCACATATTTGGGTGCAGGCAAAACTAGCAGAGATGTGTCAGAAGGTTCTCACACAAATATTTGAGAAACAAAGCAGACGTACAGCAGGTGCTCCTGGAAGGGCGTCATCATCACTTCAGGTGATCACAAATAAAATCAATAAATTTGCATTTCGGCTAAACAGTAACAACCTAAACTTCCTAGATGGTATTTCAGCTTTTTTCAATGAAGATCTTTTCCTGCAATTCAATCAGTCTATGCTCAAAAGCCCAGAAGTAGTGAGCAGTTGTTTCATCCATATTAGGAATTTTCAGCAGTACGCATCTTACGGAACTCCGGTGGAGACCTTCGGCTGGCTAGTTTGAAAAATTAATGGATCTGTCACAAGCGGCTGATCAGTAGTGTGATTAACTCGCACAGCATATATAGTGCCACTCTGAATTCACACCACACGGCCAAATATTGACGTCATCTCAGATGTTGGTTTCAGTCATCGTATGAATTTCCTGGGCAACTTAGGTAGCAACTTATGAAAGGGTATCGGACCATCGTAAACAAGAGATTCATTTTGATTCGGTTGAGCATCCTATCAAAACCAAATTTGCGCTCAAAAGAGTATCTGTCAAGGTCTATCTGATTTGGGTTCAAGTAGAACATAAGGAGGACAGAAATTTGGGAACTGCGTCTACCTGATGAGTCCCAAGAAGGGCGAAACCGGTCATGGACTGTCAAACAGTTTTCCGCAAACTTATAAGTTGTGTTACCGCTCGATAACGGTGTCGTCTATCGTTGTCTTAACAGGAGAGTGTATTTGGAATACACGTCATCATTATCATACACACATGAAATCCCATTTTTATGGCTATCTTAAGATAGGTTGCCCCACCAAGACAGCAGTACGAGATAACTGTTCCTAAGTTGCCATATATGTAAATTAGAAAGGGGAATGATTCGTCTGGCAATTGTCTTTTCCATCTGAGTTGTCGTCACTCGAGAAGCCAGTCAACACGTGACCACGTAATGTGAATTCCCTGAGTGGAGTTATGTCCTGTCTAATGGCGAGTTACCCTGTTGATCAACCGCTTGTTGTCGGTTCGGTCCGCTTTCAACAGCTAGCCCGGAGGTCAAGAGTTCCAATCACTATGGCTTTTCATGAGATGTGCACATTTCATAATTTTCAAGAAGGATGAAACAGCTATGTAGTGCTTGTAGGCTTTTCGGTATCAACTGACTTCGCTTACAGGACATAATTTGTGTTGACGATTCTCAGACCTCCTCCCACTATCAAAGAGGTTGGAAGAGATGCATTTTTGTACAGGAATGTAAGAACAGGAACAGTGTAAGAGTATCCGTAACCTGACTGCAGGCTTCATCAAGGCTAGCGACTTGCATCCTTCTCGATGACAGCTGAAGCGAGCAGCACGTTCGGTACTGTGACTACATTTTTCGGCGCTACCCAGTCAAAATCCCGTGAAATTCCAGTCCAGAAGAAGAAGTTTTCCTGACTGAGCAAGATGAACCAAACCAACGATAATCTGAATGCACACTACATAGGTTGGTTAAGGAAGGTACTTTTGCCGGCCGAAGTAATGTGTAACTGTTTTCCAACGTCGGTGAACTGGTACTTCTATAACAAAAGCATCGGAAGACACGCAATGCAGGTGGTAAACTAAGCAAAATGTTGAGTCTGCAAGTAGCTTACTCAGTCGACCAGTGTCCCGACAGCTAAGTGCTTCTCTGAACGCACATGTTGCCGAAAAAAATGAATACAGCACTTGTTTAAATAGGAAGAAAACGTCGCAGCCAACTCACCCAATCATTCGGTCTTCCTAATCAACCCTAAACGAAGCTCCCAACATCAGGGTCCTGTGAGCTTTAACCGTCAGACTCATCATATCAGTCTGGTGTTTATGCCACACTAACTAAATCTACAATCGGAAGTACAATAGCTGTGCTGTGTTTGTATCGATGACTTTGGTCCCTCGGTCAATATGGGGGGGGGGCAGTTCACTAGGCCCTAACAGATAGATTCTCAAACGATATAGAGGGCTGGCTCTCTTCAGTTTTGCTAGACAGCCTTGATGAGACATGATCGGCTTTCATCCTCTTGAATCATTGTAACAATCAGAAAATGCGACCATCTTGTTAATTTATTGTTTTTATTACTTGTATTATTATTATTAGGAAATGGTGATCAGGATCTGACTTGTGTCCTGTGGGAATATTTACCGGTTAAAAGGTTTTCTGTAGTCTGAAATTTGGGTCCGTTTATCTCATTTCATCTCGGGGGTTGCAAGGCTGCTCTTGATTTATATTCTACCGTTGCAAAAGACAACCACGCGTTGAACGAAAGATGGCCCAAAACGATGATTGTTTGGTGGCCAAACAAAGTGATATTATAATATCACTCAGTTGCTGGGAGCTAGACGATTAATGGTCTTCGTGGTGGGATAGCAGCCTGTCAACTTAATGTAATCGGCTTTGCTGTTTGATATAACCGGAAAGTGAATCACACTTTCGCAAACTGAACGGCGTTCTGCGTATGTCACGTGATGAAATACCGTAGTCCGTACTTGAAAGCCGAAGCCAGTGTACGCATTCCCATACCCAGTCAAAGCCCTCATGTTCAAAACAGTCCTTTTGTGGGACAAAACAGTGACTCATCCTCGCTAAGCCTGATAGACCATATCCGTTAATCAATACGAAATAACAGTGTTCGATCAGTTGACAGAAGACTCAGCAAAATCCCCGTATGTTACTAGATTCTGCATTAATCGCGCAAAAAGAGTTAATATTCGAGTGAGCTGTGATAGAGGGCACTACATTGCAAATTCAATATATTTTTTACTTCCCTTTGGAGTAGCCTGAGCGATTTCGTAGGGGACGTACTACTGTACTGAGTGTGAAGTCCAATTGAGGGGTGTGAAAAAAGTTATCAGTTTTAAAATTCTAGGCATCATTTACCATGTCTGCGGCTAACAGGAGTCCTTTCCTTATTTCACTTTCATGTGCACCAAAATTAATACCTTATTGTGCGGTCCACCAGGGTGAAAAACCACACCAAACCTGTCTGGAACACTCGGCACTAATTATTCTCGGTGGCATCGACTATCCGTCGCTAGTAAGGGCGAAAACGGGACTGTATGCTGTTGAGTGATAACGACATATGTCGTGGCCGTACTTTTCACCACATTTGCGCACTTTCTTTCCAGAACACCTGCAACGCCCCAGTTCACCCGAGAAACCAGTCTTCAAGCTCCATTTCGTTTCATTTGTTTTTTGAGTTGCCGAAAAAATCCTCGTGCTCCCCTCCATGACGTCTTCCTCCGTTCTTCAAAAAAACTGACCGTTGAAAAAGCTGACGAGTTCAAAGCTTGGCAAGTCCCCACACCTAACCTGTCTGCTAGCTCCCCGTTATTCGGGCAATGAAATGAGAGTCCAAAGGGAGTTATTCTCAGTATAAGACGTCTGTTTTTCAGGGTAGGAAGTTGTGCACTATTCCATCAATGTTTTTTGTTGTCGTACAGTATGAATAATCCTATGAACTCCGACATAAAGTACTTCTGTATCGGTTTTGTGTATTCTATCAAAATAACGTGTCGTTAGGATTTTCCAGTGTGTATGGCTTGAGCCAGCTAGGCAACCTAGATTTGTAAGACGTCACCAGCTGATTGTGGGCTTCACACTCATTATCTCACATGGTATTTTAGATTTGAAAGGCGCCATATAATTTGGTTAGCTTTTGCAACGTGGGATTATTTATGGGAAATAGAAAAAATCTGCTACGAAAACACCTGAGGGAGTTATTTATATCACAGTCAAATGGTCGGGAGTGAATCGATTTTCGCCTCGTCATTCGAAGTGACTACATGCCTGCAGCAAGCCATCCTTGAGTATAGTCAGAGTGGCCGCCTTCATAGAACACAACCCGACATAGTCTACATGTTAGCGCACATTTACAGCCATATCTAAGACGGCATGTTAGTGGCAAAGAAACGCTGCAATGCGGTCAACGTCAAATCTGTGGTCAGGATTACCAGTACCGAATCGCATAGTCACTATCGCGGGATGAACTCTAGCGGGGGATGTAGTAGGAAATCTGTTTGCACAAGTCCACAGATGATGAAATGTGAGGGTGCCGTTATAACATATAATCGTATAATGTGAATATGTTGTACCATGTTAGAGAACACATCATCAGATGGCCAACCGGAATGGCAGCAGGAGCAACTGAACAGCGAGAGAATTAGTAGCTTACTCGTCTTACACCTACGCAGACAGACGACTGGGGTGTGGTCACAGTGTGTACGCATTCGATTCACTTCACTGGATAATATGTTCGTCTACAAATCGGTAGACGTTGATACAACTCTAATCCGTCACGAATTGATGACGACGAAACATGTAAAAGCAAGCCAAACTCAGTGAACAGAACGTCAACCAACAAGCAGATATAGAGTGAAGGAGGCTAAATCTTTTCAGTTTCATAACATGTTCTCAAAACATATCATTCCCATGGAGAGGTCTGGAAAACCATTGTTTTTTTTAACAGAGCTGGAGAGTAAGCAGCCAGAAGAAAATGTGATGTCTCTCCAGAAAGTCTCAGTGGTTTAGCAGAATGCAGTCTCGGATTGAAGCTGGTAGGCCCGTGTTCCTGAAAAACATCCACTGTCTCTCAGTGAGGTAGTAACTTTGAAATATTGATTTCAGTCATATTCTGTAAACGTTCACCTGTGTGACGTGAGTCGTATTACGCATCCACAAATCGTCGTTGAGCCTGTTGTATGCCATAGGGACACCCCTCACGTACCTTACTTTCCTCGTCACTGTGTTGCACGGAAACCTGTACACCACAGGTAGGATGAAAAAGAGAGTGGGTGACTTTATTCGTCAGAAATCACGTCAAAGCACTTGCTTCCGTGTAGCCTGGATGCTGTCAGACACAGCTGTATGAAAAGTTAGGACTATTGTGACTGCAGACAGTCTCACTACATGCAAAGCGCATGGGCTTCACCCATCATCATGTTAGAAAAGATAAACCATTCCACCCTTGAAGCCTGAGGGACGATGGTCTGATCCTGAAAGTGTGTCGTAATGTGTGGAAAGTTTCGAATATTGATCGCGAGTCGAAAGATGACCGGTGTTCGATTGCCTAACAGAGTGGCGGTTAAGACATGCGAGTAGTCGAATTTCAGTTAGATTTATCAGCACATTAGCTTTTGAGCTTGAAGACCGCTTGGTGCGATGGAGTACTGTGTGGGGCAGCTATACAGCTGGATAGTGAGCACTCCTCCAAAAGCTCTTTCCGACTCAACCTCAGTTAAAATACTTAACTTTCAGCTTATTATATGTTTGCGCATGGATGTGCCGGTTTTGTTTAGTCAACTAGATGGACGGAATGGGCACATTTTCCCCAAACTCACCTATTCTTGCTCCTATCTGCTGTTGTCACACGGTTCAGATCGTACTTCCTATCGCTGAGGTGAATGAATCGCTGTTATCCAAATCGAATTTGCTGGTCAAAATTGGTTAAAAAAAA